>WBMZ01011789.1:0-2500 GCA_013400975.1 Atrichornis clamosus
GCACGGCCCGGCATAGCCCGGCATAGCCCGGCACATCCTCGGCACGGCACGGCCCGGCATAGCCCGGNACGGCACAACCCCGGCCCGGCACGGCCCCGGCACGGCCCGGCACAGCCCCGGCCGCGCAGGTGCCGCTCTCAGCTGGAACGCGGCTCCAGCTGCTCGGGAAAGATGTTCCGCGCTATTATTCTCCCTCGTCCTGAAGGAAACAATCGAGATAACAAAGAGAACAGAGCCGTGTCTGGGATTTGACCTGAAGTAGCAAAGTTGGGTGTTGCAGAAAATGAACAAATTTTAAAGGCAGATGCTGGAAAAAATGTACCCGCTAAATGATACATTTTCTGTCAAAACATTTCAAAGTTGAAGCTACAACTAATTACATGTGGTCCATTCAAAGAAGCCAAGCAAGGCTTATCATTAAAATGACTCAATTATTCTTAAAAGAAAGAGAAAATCATCTGTAAAACCTGCCTGCAATCTCATCAGTTTTACTGTGCCTACCTCGATACATCACTTCCCCCAGAGCTCAAATTAAACTCTTAACAGTCAATATGCTCAAGTTTTACTACAGGTTTTTCTCCAAATTATTATTAACTGGAATTTCCTGCCTAGGAAGGGTTTTACATGGAAATTTGTTCTGCAGTGTTTAGTGGCACTATCACAACAGCTTTCTGCCCCTCAATTTAAAAACCATCAGAGAGACAGAACGTGATGCGGAGCCAGGCAGCTCATGGAGATGGGACTTGATTTCCTCCACCATGTGATTTCTTTCTCAGCATTAGTCCCCCAACAAGCCCCTTAAGCCCAGTTTTCCTTGTGCTCAGGAAGAAATCTGCACTCCTGGGCCAGGCTCAAGGAACAGGACACACACGGGAGGTACCAGTGCAGGTCCCACAGCCCTGGGGGAAGAAGTCCAGGACTAAGAACGCTGAGCGCTCTTTGCTGTGAGATTTCACCTCCCTCTGGCAGCGAGGTGCTGCTGGCTCACCCGCGCATCCTGCACAAGGAACCAGTGTGAGGAGGGATCTCCCCGGCACAACCGCAGCAGCCACGTGGCACTCGGGGGCACCTCTAAAAGGACTATTAAAGACTTTAACCTCGGGAAGCTTCTGCCCTTAAAATACTGCATGTGAGAATGCCCTGATGGGCTGTTCAAGCAACCTTGATGCAGGACACTTTCTGACATAAAGTGTTTTCAACAATTTTTCCCCAGGATTTAGGTCCATAGCAGCCGGAGGTATGATAAATTCATAAATTCAATCTCCACAAAGACCTGAGAAACTGCTCTTGTTAGTAAATCAAGCAAGCTCTACTAGTATTAAGAAGATAGTGAGAATTTTTTTCCCTATTTGTTTCAGACAGGGGAATTTACATGGAAAAACCCTGACCATTATATTGCCTTTACAAATTCTGAGTGGGAAATATTAAATAAAATCTTAAATAAAGAAAAGAATAATAACTTAATGAAATATAAATTTATACTGGGATCAAGAATAAACCAATTACTACATCATTTACACTTAACGTTTAACTACAAAACTAGAACTCTTTGATTAGTGACATCATGGTGCTTAAGCAGACCCTTAAGAGAGTCCTTACTTCATAATTGCTATCAATGCTTTAAAATTATTTTTCAAGTACTAGGGTCACAATAAAGGCATAGTCTAAAAGACTATCCTGTGAGAAATTAAAAAACCCAACCTTCTCTCCCTCACGAATGTTTCTCCCAACAAGCATGTCTGTCCCATGGACATATCCAACTCTCCTGCAAACAGCAGCCATTAGAAACATTTGCTAATAAAACATTTCCATATTTCTTTGGTTGTTAAGAACCTCAGCTTGTGAATACGTTTTTCATTTGATTTGATCTGTAATTAAGGGAAAGATAATGACATTAGTAAATTGCTAAAAATCAATTAGATAGAATAAAACGCAATATGATTCAGCCAAAAGATTAACAAGTGCATTATAAAAACTCTTTAAAATTCTTTAACTCTAATTAAGCTGCTTTAAATGGCCATGGCCTAAAAAATGCTTTTAATTTCAAGGCATCACCAATTTTCCTGCACGTTTCACTGTACCGGCTGTTTGCCTTCCCTTTTCCTTTTTTTTTTAAAGGAAGATTTCATGCTGAGAAAAAGTGGCTGTTTGGGAAGAGCTCCTGTCCCACTCCCAGGTCCTGCAGGGTCAGCCCCTGTCACAGCTCCCTGTTGGGCTGCCAATGGCTTCACTTCACAGCAGTTGTTGACATCAAATATCAGAGCAGAATTTCCATCTCTCCCACAGAACCAGTGGCCGGTTCCTTACGGAGTCTCCCTCTCGGAGACATCCCAAACCCACCTGGACACATTCCTGTGTCACTGCTCCAGGTGACCCTGCCTGGGCAGGGGGGTTGGACTGGGAGATCTCCAGAGGTGCCTTCCAACCCTGACAATTCTGTGATTCTGTGAATGTCAGGACAGGTTTTTCCACTGACAAATCCACGAGCAAAGCCACATCC
>WBMZ01011789.1:7500-29410 GCA_013400975.1 Atrichornis clamosus
CTGCCGACTTGGGTCAGTGGTGAGCGTGGTGGAGGTGCTGGGCTGGAGTTTGGACTTGACCTTAAAGGTCCTTCCCAGCCTTACTGACTCTAAACACTGACCCTGAGTTCTACATAACACACATTAACATTTGTGTTCTATCACATAAGTGATAACACTGTAAATATCTTTATTTCAACTGGTGCGTGCAGGTGGCATGGGAGCAACTACAACTGAAGAAGCAAATGTTTTAAAAACAAACCCTAAGCAAACTTATTTTGGATTTAAACAAGGATCTTTTCACTCAGCTTAGGGGCAAAACACTGAAATAAAAAATGCAGTTTTTTCCACACAGAGATCTTAATCCTGGATTAATTATTTTACACATTTTCCATATTAATTAAAGCAGTACTGCTTCTTTCCTAAGTTCTTTATCTACTTTCTTTAAGTACAGCTATTAAATACTGGGGATTGTGGAAAACATTTGTTCGTGATTATGCAGACATACAGTCAAACAAGACTGAAACAAGAGCAGCATGCAAAAATGTATTTAAGGACTATCATCCCAAAATGCTGCTAAAAGCTATTAACCAGTACGTGTTAATTGCCACAGCATTCATATTAATTTTCACTTCGGGCCCGACATTGTGGAATATTTCCCCTGATACATTTTAAACAAAGTTTAATTTAAGGAACTGCTTCTATCAACACTTATGAAAATTAACAGCCAAGCAATTAGCACTCATGAATTATCCCTTCCCCCATGCTTGCTACAGCATCATTTTTAAAATGTTGCTACAAGAGAAATTGTTGATTTTTAACCCATTACCAAAATTAGCCACAAGAAACCTTGTGGCACTACAGAGAGGCACCATTCCTCACCAAAGGATTTTTAGCATCTGTCCACTCAAAAATTCCATTGATCAATTTTATTTGTCTCCTGTAGTCAAGCAAACCCCACAGAACTCCACAAGGTCAGAAAAGCCAGACTTCCCTCTAACTCCATTTGCAGCTAGTTATGAAAGTAGAAATCAAAATATCTTGAGAAAACTCTGGTCTGCCTGTAGGAAAGGTTTTTGGTCTCGTAACTCCAGTTTACTCTAGAGCCAAACAACTCCTTCCTTACAGTTTTGATCTCTGCTGCACCTCTTTCCTGCCTGTCCTGTACCACTCCTGCTTGCTGAGATCCTCCTGGGGAGGTGGGAGCAGCCATTGGGTGGCAGGCAGCTCAAAACCTGACCTGACAAGATATTTTAGAGATTAAAAGTTCTTCAAGCACTTGGGAGAGAAATGGACGAGGAGTGGCCTCAGAGATGGCTTCAATGGGAGCAGCAAGCAGGTCTCAGCAGGAGCTGTGCACTCAGAGCACGGCTCCTACGTTTGATTCCAGCACGATTTCCTTCTACTCCAGTCTCTGAGAGGATCTTGGGAACATTTTTTACTAGCGGGAATAGTGCCCTACACTTAAGATGAATGCCTCGGAGCAGACTGAGCGCTCCAGCCACGCGCACAAGGCTCCCTCGTGGTTTGGAACAAATAACCCCAATTCCTGCCGAGTGCAGGGACAACACCTGCTCTCCAGACAGCGAATGGAAGTGCTTGGAGGGTGTGGTGCAGCTGAACTGAACGCTGGCAAGCTCAGCTGTGCCACTGAACTGAGCCGTCACCACGCTCCTGTGTGTCACCTGTGCTACCTGGACAGGGCTTTCAGCTCCGTCTTACACCGAGTCTGATTTTCCCAACATTATTAAAACTCAGCAAGTTGGAACAATAAATCATCAAAATTTGATTTTCCAAGCTCTGTAAACAGAAATGTAAATGAATTTATTTATCAAATGGATGCTAATTTAATTTGCATGCGGAGAAAAGAAATCAATTTGGCCACTGATTTCTTAAGCCTTCAAGTAATTTTCTATTCCAATGACACCTGAAGGAATTATAAAGAACTAAAGGTTCTTTCCATACAAAATTCTTAGAAAGAGTTTACAAGATTACTAACCAAGATGTACAACCCATGTGCTTTATAAAACATGAAAGCAGGTCCAGGGCTGAGGTTTACTTTAACTATTTTAAGGAAAAACTTGAAGAAATAGTCGAGAGTAGTTACTGTGGGGGGGGGACAAGTTGTGTGGGTTCTTGAGCTGCTTAGAATGCCTCCATTGTAGTTGTATTTCACAAGCCATATTCTCTACTATTTTGATAATTAATGAACTGATCAGGACAAGAAGAAATTAGAGTGCTTTAAAATTTTACTATTTCATAAAATCGCAGAAGTGGTTATGAAAAAGACACTAAATCTGGCAGGAAACACCTGCAAGATGTAAGCATTGCCCACGTTGGCTTGGCGGGTTTTACAGCGCACGACACGTTCTGATTTGAACTGGTAGGCTGAAAACAATGCATCCAGAGGGGGGATTAGGGGAGGAGGGCCCTGAGCGGGGCTTATTCCATTTCAGGTCAGCTGGGGAGCCGAGTTAGGGGTGAGAGCAGTCAGGGTGAGGAGCACAGACACGGGCGAAGAGCTCCACACAGAGAGAACTGAGCTGTCCTGCCTTGCCCATGCACCACAAAACGGGTGTTACTGAACAATCTGAAACCTGCACTACCAAACTCAAATACATATAAACCAAAGGCCTGGTTATAGCCTTAAAGATTGCAGAGCCACTGTGACCCCCTGAGTAAATACATAATTAAGTAAGGTGTTTTTAAGACATGTTTAATTAGGCCCCTAGCCCCTCCTCATCCCCCCACCTCTCCCCAATTATGTACCATTTCCTCCAGAGACACACAGCTCTGTTAATTATGTAAATAAGTCATGCACTATTCCCCGAAAAAATTGTACTTCTGTGAAATACTGCTAATCTATTATCAATAAAAATAAATACAAGGCATACAATACTTCATTAAAAATAATTTTTAAAAGCTGAATTTTTTGTGTGTTTTATTACTGTCTGAAAACACACCAGAACTGAAGCAAAAGAACTCACAACTAGATTATGTTTCTTCTCTATCTCAGACAGTCAGCCAAGCATTTAAACTAGACAACACATACAGAACTAAGGAGAATAAATTTTATAAGCAAACTATAGACACACTTACCAGAGTAAAATAAACAATGGTGTTAAAATTAATACAGTGAGATTATACTCTAACAAAATGCCCATTCAATTATTTTGGACTGTAGAGAAGGTATTTTGATTTGTAGATCACAACTGAGATAATTCGTCTCAGACCCTACAAATCACAACTGAGTGACACTCAGGTATTTCCTTAATCCCTCAAACCAAAATGTAGAGTGCAGCTTCTTCCAATGGACCAAACACCTGCTAAATGTATCTGACTTCAAGACGGGAAAATTCAGATGTTCATTAGAGACAACTACAATTTCTATTAATATAGTTAAAATTAGCTTGGATTATCGAAGAGGGAAGGAAAAATGCTGAAGTTCCTCAAGTTTCTGAGAAACAAGACTTGAATACGACTGAATTACAACTGAATTCTCTTAACAAAGAAGTGTTTAATTTTACTTCCCCTATGCATGACATGCGAGTACACTTAAAGGTTTGCCCAACTGAAATTTCGTGGCACAAGAACAGAAAACCTGGAGTTTACAAGAGGCTCTTGGTGCTGTCAGCATGAAACTGCTGCTGTCGTTCATTAATGAGGCCAGGAATTTTGAAAACCTGAGTTAGCACTAATTCCTACATGCTAATAAGTATACAATCACAACAGAGGAGCCTTTGCACGTGGACTTCATAGCCTAAAGGTTATCATTTCACAAATATTCCAGGTACTCCTGGATATGTCAGTGGAAATACGGATCTGACTTTCCACTTCAAGAACACCTAACAGAATATGAAATTCTTCCGTCACAATGGTAATGAAGCTCAAACTCCATCCTCCCACAGGAGATTCCACAAACAAATCCAGTAGAAAATAGATCTGTGGAGTATTTATACTTGTTTTGGAACAATATGACAATGATCCATCATACCAACGTTTATACTTCAGTTTCTGGAGTCGATGACAAGAGAAAAATATTTGACGACACGGAGCGCATTTGCATGTTTCTGGAGAACCACGGGCAATGCCTGATGGCCTGCTCTGAAGTCTAATCAGAGCTCGCACAAGTCACTGCACACGAGCCCTGCCTCAGGCCCGCCGTGGTCGGGGGTCCCTGGTAGGAGAGGAGAGCACTGCTTACCTTGCCATCGAATTTGGAGTACTCATTGAAGGGGTTGTTGAGCTGCAGGGGACACTGCTCCAGCCGCACAGAGAGGATGGACTGCTTCCCAGAGCACGGGGATTTCACTCTGAAATTCTTTTTTTCAAACAGTGAGCTCAGCTCCTCTGCTGCAGATCAGAAAAGAGATTAGAGGCATTGTATGAGGAGATGTACAGAGGCTGCTGCTTACCACAGGGAGATAACATCATAAGCGGGAGCACAAAATCAAATAAATAAACCAGCAAATGCTTCAGCACGGCTGGGTCTACCAGCACTCTTTCACAATCCAAAGACATGAAACCATTAAGAAGCTTGAATGATGCTATTGCTTAAGCTGAGGAAAAGGTGAGTTTTTCCTATACAGAGAATAGAACTGATCAGTATAATATCCACTTGAGCCAAGAGAAAAATTAAGAGAATGACACATTCCTGGTCTTTCTGCTTGTCTACCTTTTCCTAAATGAACAGGAAATACCAAGGAAAGGAACTGCTGGCACATCTACAACGTGCCATGCAGGAGCAGCTCACACTGAGCCTGTGACACGGTGCCACATCCCAGGACAGGGTCACCCTGCTGCCAGCAGCATGCTTGGCACTGCATCTCAGCCAGAAGAATAATTTCTGCAGATTTTACTTCTCATGGTAGACTGCATATGGCCTCTCCCCATAAAAATGTCAAACCTGAAACCACCATTCCAGATCAACAGGCTGAACAATAAAACAAAAAAGCTTCCTAAAAACAAAGGGGATACAAGTTCAAGAGTTCTTTGTGTGGTCTGTGAAGGCTCATAAAAGCCTTTTTACGTGAAGAAAGTGCACAGTTGAATTTCCAACAACAATTTAACTTCAAATTTACAGGTATACTTCCAAAAAATCCTAAAAAATAGAGTTTCTTGTGTTACAAGGCCACTACAAAATCAGGACAGAGCCTGGGGTGTTTCAGCACATCAGGACCAGTGGGTCTCATCTGCTGGGAGCTGTGGCTGAATCTGGACAAGGTTTCCCACATCTGCTCCAGGAACCAAGAGCCCCAACCTCCATCAATCACTGCCTGAGACCAACACCAGACTGCCCAGCCCGACCCTGCCTGGCGCTCCTGCACTTGGATTCCCCCACAGCTCACAGATTCACATCTCGCTTCTCCAGGGAAGCGGAACCGTTCCCAAGGAATGACCTGGGACTTGACCCGCGAGGAGTTGGTTCGTTTCTTAAAGTGCAAAATTAAAACTTGTCAAATGATAACTAGTCAAAAGCTCCATTTATTTTTATCAGCAGATTGCCTGAAAATTCAGGCAGTTGGCAGAGGTGCTAAATCCTGGCACCGAGAGATCCCCAGCAGGCTTGTGAGAGGCTGCGATTAACCAAAAAGCCTTGATTAAACCCCTTTCAATGTGCCCACTTTAACTCCATTAGGTTGTTTTGGGTATTTTTAAACAAGCTCTTATACCTGTTTGTTGGGGTTTTTTTAAAATCTCAATTACCATTAACTACCTTTAACAGATAATTCTTGGGATTTCAGAATGGACCTTGGAATCCAGTATAAAGGTTTTACTTGTTCAAGTGAAAAAGCAAGTTTTTATCTACAGCTACTCTGCATGGGCTGAGTACAACGCTTTGGAAGGATTCCCTTGATATATTGTTAATTTGCATTTTATATGCTCTGAAATGAAGGAATGTAAGATGCAAACACAATGCCTTTCATCTGGAAAAACCCCGTATTTTGTGAGGAGGAGTATCCTTTGCATGTCTACCCATATTTGATTTACACTTCCAGAGGATGGTACCACACTTTTTGGTGGTGCCCAGTGACAGGACAAGGAGCAGTGGCCATAAACTAAAGGACAACAAATTCCACCTCCACATGGGGAAGAACTTTTTTCCATGGAGGGGGCAGAGCACTGGAACAGCTGCCCAGGGAGGGTGTGGAGTCTCCCTCTTTGGAGACATCCCAAACCCACCTGGACACATTCCTGTGTCATCTGCTCCACTTGACCCTGCCTGGGCAGGGGGGTTGGACTGGATGATCCCAGAGGTCCCTTCCAACCCCAGCTCTTCTGGGATGCTGTATACAGGACCCTGACTCTTCACTGCCACGATTTGATCTCTCCACCGCAGGAAGCCATCAGTGAGGCAGCTCCGTGACGAGGGATGCTGGAGCTGGTGCCGTCAGACTCCAACACAGGACACAGCAGCCATTCTCCAGCATCCTTTAGGCTTGCACAGTGTCAGCACAGTGTCGATTTTGTCTGGACCTCCGGTGAACGCAGTCAGAAGGCAGACAAATCCCCCTTCTGAGAACAGCTCTTTCTGTTGTTTTCACACACATTTTTCCATAATCCCAAATTCAAGGAGATGAGCAGACAAAGCCTCACACACACACATGATGAAGAGGAAGGTACAGTGGGATACCTTTTAGGGCTCTTCTTTCTCCTTCCTGCCGTGCTGTTGTTCATGCAATTAAGGGAGAAACAAGCAGATCTCAGTGGCCAAGCCGAGAAGGAAAATCAGCTCTGCCAGTGGACCCCGAGTGCCTGGAGTTTTTATGTGACTTACTTATTTTTATATTTAAATCTGTTCTGCAGCAGGCAGGGCCTGATCTGTTTGCCTGCAGCCCCAGCACGTTCCTCAGAGGGGACAGCTGTGGCTGCAGGGCACAGATTCTGTCCGTGTGCAGGGCAGCACACGAGCTGTGACCGTGGAGAGCCCGGGGATGGGACGGCACGAGCGGCAGAGGCTCCGCAGGGACCCGGCAGAGGCAGCTCAGGGTGCAGGAACAGCCAGCGGGGTGGGGAGGAAGGAGATTTGCATCATCACTGGGAAAATGCTATAAAATATTGAGCAAAGAGTTGGAGGTTATGGTAGATTAACCTTTAAAACCTACAACTCTGCTTACAGAAGGAGAAAGGCAAAAACATTTCAGAATGCATTAACAGGGGTATCCAACACAGCTGAACACTGAATTAAGGATTAGTGCAACTGTGCTGCTCATGTGAGCAGCTTTGTTCACTCCTCTGAAAAAGATATTATAGTGCTGGAGAACGTTCTGCAAATGACAGCCAGGGAGATAGGAGGAATTAGGCAAAAAAAGGAGATTACAGAGGGACCTCATTAAGATATACACAAATTTTGAAAGAAGTAGGCATGACAGACCATACAAAGGTTTGAATGTGTGTCAAATACAACAGAAATAGAAACTACCCTGAGCTCTAAAATAGGAAAATTGAGACAAACTTTTACATTTCATATATTACAATTTAAACTATGTAGAACATCCAGTCACAAATACTTAATTATATAATTTTTTTTCAAAATTGAATATTTTTTTGAGAAATCAGTGTTAATAGTTTTACCACGGAAAGACCAGATAAGCGAAGGCTTATCTTGTGTGCATTTAAGTAGATCATATATACACTCATTCCTTCTTAAGACTCTCACCTTATCTAAAAAAGTAATTATGAAAATATTCCATAAAAGTAAAATCTACAAAATCCAATCAGTTGCCCCTAGAGCAGAGCCCCATCCTGTCCCTCACCCCCACGATGACCCCGAGAGCTCTGCCCCCTCCAGAGCCCCTCTCTGAGACACCAAGGCCCGAGGAGACAAGGACACCACGAGATGACAGAGCACACAAACACCACATTGACACCTTAGAGTGCAGAAACCAAAGCAGCCACTCCAAGAACTTCAGACCAGCCTGGGTTTTGAACACTTTTCCCTTTCCTTTGCCTTTATGAACACTGTGGAGTGCCCTGGCCACGGCTGACGCCCTTTAGGACAGCACAAAGAATTGGCATTTCCTCCACACTTTGAAAGCTTAAGGGAAAATTACAATCTGCAAATGTTCTAACCACCAAAGGCAGAAATAAAACCAGTAGGAAAATAGAAGATCTTTTCTTTTACCTGAGCAAGAAGTATTTCTGTCTTTCCACTGAACGTTTTTGCATTTTATTTGATTTTGTCTCTCCTTCCGCAGACGTTCTAGTCTCTGAGCTTGAAAAGAAATATTACAACTATAAGTTTGTCAATGAAAGTTTACTATAAACAAAGACATAATTAACTACCTTTATATGAATAAAGATGTTTTATACTGCATATGTAGGGGGAAAAGTCATAAAATTTTAAAGGTGGCACCCCTGAAAAGCAAATACCAACAAAAACATGAAAATGTTCTTGATTTATAATTGAAATTAGAGGATATAAAACATTAATAGAGATCATAAAGATAGTATTAACATGGAAGAGAATAATAAAATGTGAAAACTTCTGTGATTAATATGACATTTCATTATATAAATCATTAATAACGGTCTTAAAGGAATTTTAATGCACAAATGAACTGAAGTGAATATTACATTACAGGAATAAAATTACTGTTATGAATTACTCTACCCGTTTCAAAAATTAAAGATAAATGAACTCAGACTAGACTATTAAAGTTTTAAATATAAAATCCTTTATCTAAAAATCATGAAAATTATAAAATGTCAAAGCGATATAAATTAGCACAGCTTTTTCTTCAGTGGGCTGAAACAGTTTATAGGTAGTAAAATAAATGATTTGTATCTTCACAACATTAGTCAAATCCTAAAATGAATATAATATTTCTTTACATATATTTTGACTCCATCTTCAAAATATGGTTGGAAAAGAAAGCCCTGGATAGTTCTGATACCAAAGAACTTTCCGCCCAGGGTAGCAGACAACAACTTAAATTACCTTTTTATTATCAGTAAGAGCTTCCTTGGGGAAAAAAACATGGTGGAAGCCACCCAAGACAGTGACCCCAAGAAACCACTGATGTCATGAAGTGTCCACCCAAAATAAGCAGATTAGGCTGGGAAGAAGAAATAACAGTGCTGATTCCCAAAGGAAACAATTTGCTGGATATATTAGCAATTTTGATGTATTGAGATAATTCATTAACTAAAATGGGTTTGCAGAAGAGATCCTAAAATGCTAAATTACTCTGATAATTTTTAGATACAATTGGAGTTCCCTGAGCCTTTTTGGCAATTAGAAAAGGTTAATAAATATTTTCTATCCCTTCTGCTATTATTCTTTTATATATAGGTGTTTGAACTGAATTGTGGACATGGAAGTAATTTTTTTTTCTACACGTAAAAACTGTCAACCAGGGAACTGATTAAAAATGTATTCCTTTGAGTTTAAACAGCTGTAACCAGCAGTTTAAGGTACAAACACAAATGGGGACTTGGATAAGTATCTCCCGTTTAAGGCAACACAACGTTAAAACCTGAATATCTCTAGGTAGCTTCCTCTTAATGAAATAAGAAAAGTATCCCTTCTCATAAGTTTAAATATTGGGAAAACACTGTCATAGTGTGGATATTTTATTCTGAAGTAAAACCCCCATATTTTTACTACTTACTGCCCAGACTGTAACTCAAAATTACCCTCCAAAACCCTTTCTTCCCAAATGGGCGATCTTAAAAGATCTCTTACATTTAACAGGTAAACCAAGGATAAAGGAAAAACCGTAGACTAGAAAAAAGAATAATACATGTTTTCATCCTGTTTGATATTTCCACCCCTTGCCAAAACAAAAGTACTAGAGCACAGCCACCACCTCCATGAACTCCATCCTGTTCTTCCCCACTGACTGTGGGACTGTGCCACAGCAATGCCAAATCAGATGGAATGATCAGCACCTATTAGAAATGTGAATTATTTCAGGCCCACTCCTACAGGCTGCCAGTGAAAGCTTTTGGTGTGAAAAATGTCACTGACCGAAAGCAGCTGTGGTTTCATTAACTGCCAGCAATGAGCCTTTGCTCCTGGTGCTGGGACCTGGAGTTTGGTGCTCTCCCACACCCAACACCTCACACAGATCTGTCTCCACCTGACATGCCAGAGGGAGAGGCAGAAAATCAGCTCCCTCAGTGTCCCAACTGTGACTTTAGAATATGCCCCCACCTGAAATGTCTTCAATCCATAATTCAAGTGGAGATTATTCTACCAGTCTGCTCCTTTGGTGAAATGATCCTTCATAATTACTTTTTTGGAGCAATTCTATAAATCCTCAAACTTTGCCTCTCCTTCCTCATGAGCTACCCCATCACCTGCACTCCCCCAGCCCCAGGACAGAGCTGGGCAGCCTGGCACCCTGGGTTCCCACCACGCCTTCCTGGCAGTTTGGGCTACAAGCTCAGCTTATCTCCAAACCTCACTCGTTGGTGCAGGAGATCAGTGCCCTGGCTTTTCCAGAACTTTTCACAACTCCCTGCTTGTAAAAGCCATTTCAGTATCTCCACCACCACACACATTTCCCTGCTCAGGCAGAGCACAGAGGTGCTTTCTGGGCTCTAGGTGGTGTTGTAATACCTGCAGAAATAAATTTTAAAATTACTTACTGAAACACAGGAAAAAAGAGCTCAGTGCTGGCCACCCCACACCAACCTTCTTATCAATATTTTACATCACAGCACTCCTGTTCATAATATTCCTCAGGTCTAAGCAGAAGTCTGGATATCCCTTGTGTGAAACACCGCATGGGACAGCTTTCTGCTAGGCACGACAAAACGAGTGTATTTTGCAAGATGTTCACCCTTAAACTTTCTAATTTGGTAGCTTAAACCCTAACTCAAGGTTTTTCTCAGAAATAAAACTTTAGGAGACAAAATACAGACAAATCATTCCCTTTGCTGGCTCACATCAAACTTCATTCCTCTCTTTTATAACAAATACATTTGATGCCTCACTAGGCAGATTTTTTCTCAGAAAATAACTATCCTGTTCAAAAGTTAACACCCCTCCAGACAGTAACAATAGAAATATCAAAGACTGTTCATGTACTTTGGATTTAGATTTGATGTCTTCACAATTTGAATTTTTTTTTATATATAAAACTGACTACCTCAAAGTTCCTCTGCACAGAAATAGGTAAAACAGCAATTAAAGCTCAGGTGACAGCACACTAAAGCAACTGAATCATTACACATCCTTCTATACAAGGGCCTCGACACTACAAGAGAAGTTTGGCAGACACCAAGCCAGTCACGCTCTGATTTGTCATGCAGACTGAACACAAAAGGCCAGTGCAGCTGCAAACATCGCTCACCTGTGTTTGATCGTCTTCTGATTCCAAAGTCCCAGCTTGAGGTAATATCGACTGATTGGGAATATACATAGCCCTGAGTCTCCCCATTGCTTCCCTGTGGTTCTGACCCATTATCCCCATATGCTGACGAGGGATTAAACTTCTCCAGGTCAACATCATGATCGATCAGGACCATCTCACACATCCCTGTGTCATCACTGGTCACGTGCGACTGCCGAATGTGAGCAAGGATAATGGTTGGGTTGTCCAGGAAAGCCATTCTGTCCACAAGTCCACCACTTCACTGTACTATCTTCTCTCCATCTTGATTCATGGACACACGTACCTAGAAGTAATGTACACAACACTTCAGGAAAAAAACCCCCTCAAACACAAAGAGCTCCAACCCCTGATTCCAGAAGGTGCCTGCTTGGAATGCACAAACCCTGACTGACTCAGGGTGAACTGCTGGAATTCTGCTCCAGGTTCCTTAAGCTACGCTGGTTGCTGAGATCCACTTAAGGAACAGTGGGGTTGGAGGACAGCTTGAAACCCGCGTCCCTGGACAACAGAACACAACAGACACCTACAGACAAGTCCCAGTGCTCTTCAACCCAGGGTTGCTGCAAGGCAAAATACTCCATGGTACTACACACAGGAGGACAGCAAGACAATACACACCAGAAACATCTGCCCATTCCAGCTAATCCATTTACAAAACCAGACAGGGTTTTGGATTTCTTTTCATACACCATAACTGTGTTACTGGGTTTTTCTCTGCATCTACACACCAACTCTTTGGCTCCCTTATTACAGACACTCTTCAGGTTTTGCATTTCCAGGAAAAACTTTCTTTAGTGTCTCAGGGTAGAACATTGAACATCTGCTGCTGCATGGTGCTCCACACAGGGCAACTGCTATAACACAGAGAAAGCTCTGTGACCAAATACCACGTGCCTGAGCTCCAAAGCACTTTAACAACAGTAATTGCCACTTACCTAAGATATTTCATTCAGAGCACTCAAGTGGCCTTTCAAAACAAAGTGGAGGAGAAAAGGAAAAGGAAAAACCCCCAAACCACAAAATCGAAACCACGCTCACGCTGTTATCTGATTTTTCTGTAGCTGTAGATCTGTAGTTATGTCAATCTAATTCAAGCCTGGGCTGACTCTGAAAGGGGCAACTCCATGCCCTGCCTGGCCCTGCTCCAGGAATTCCACCACCTCCCAAAGCCGGCAGTGGAGCTGTGGGGTGAGCTGGATCAAAAAACGGCCTGCTGAAAATAACCTAAAAAGAAAAAAATAATAATTCCTCCTGGTCACACCGCAGGTCCATCAGTGACCAGCTGCAGGAGCACCAGTGCCACTGACCCCAGGCAGCAGGAGCAGCAGGAACCCTGCGGCACCGCGGGCGGCTCAGGGCCATGGGGACCCCCCCACCTCAGGGGGCTTGGTCTGAGCTCACACACAGGGCAAGAGCAGTTGTAAATTCCAGACGTTTGAAATCCCCACTGCTTTTCTAATCAGAGAAGCACACTTTAACCTGGCTATAGAGCTCTGTGTGTGTGTTTGGGATTTTGAACTCAGAAACACCAGCAGTCCCCTGTCCTTGCTGCTTGCAAGGCTGCGGTTTAAATCACACAAAGCCACATCCCATGAAAATCTGGTAAAGGCAGCTGGCCTTCTCCTCGAACATTTTAACAGAGGGAAGGGAAAGAAAGGACTGGTCAGGCTTGTTCCAGGACCATAGAATGCATTTTGCCTTCTCCCCTGTGCGCTTCCAAGGGGAAGGCTGAATGGAAAGGTGCATTGACCCAGGGGGTCCACAGAGCAGCTTCTGCATTTAAACAGTTGGAAGCAAAAGTCAACCTTTATTTGGACACTCATCTAACCATGACAAAACTATAATTTTGAAAGTTTATTGTAGATTGCAAACCCTCCATCCCTACCTGTGTCTTCCCTATAAGCAAAAATCAGCATCTACAATGACAACACTCAATAAATAGAGGCTTACAATCTTCAGAATTTCAGACTTTTTTTTCTCCCTTGACCACAAATTTTGTAGTATTTTTTTTCTGAGAGACAGTCCCCTTTCTGCTTTAAAAAATATAGGCAAATTCAGAAATACTACATTAAGCAACAGACCCAGCAGCAAAAAGAAATTCAATAAAGGAATAGTAAAGAAATAAACCTGACATGCTGCTGGTTATTAATACACTACTGCTAACATACACTGCAATAAATTATGCCATTAGTGAAATTTGCTCCAGCAGGATCCTTGGAGACCCTCAAAGCCCAACTGGACATGGCCTGGAGCTTTGCTGGCCCTGCCTGGAGGTGGGAGTTTGGATGGGATCTCCAGAGGCTCCTGCCAGCCTCGGCAGGACCGCCCCACCACACTCTATTTTTAATTTTCTGACTCTTTCAATCAAAGCAAGCAGGGCTGCTCCTGAGGGGTTCCTCGCTGTCCCCCAGGGGAGAGGTCACGTGGCAAATGCCCCCCCGAGGGCAGCCACGGATGTGTCCGAGGCCCTGAGCCGCACCAGGGTGACCCCAGGGTGACCAGTGTGGTGTGGCTCAGAGGACACAGACACTGCCAGGGACAGTCTGCAGACGTTTCAAAACGTGTGCTGAGAGTGTTCTTTAAATGGAATTGTTTCTCCTCGCTGATTAGGAAAGGCCACACGTACCTGCAAGCGGCAAAAACTTGTTTAAATAAGCAACAGCCCCAGGCGTCGGAAAGGTCTGCAAACTCCCAATCAAAAATTACTGCTGCCCCATCAATGTGTCATATAAATGTTGGCATGTTAATTGTGTATTTATAAGATTGTTAATGGTTAGTTAATTTACCTCCCACACTATTATTGTACTTGAAATGATTTAATGTCTGCTGAGGGAGTTAACAACATGTAACAGCAGATGCGAGTTTTACCTTTATACTCTGCACCCCGACTTCCTGCCATTAACAGCCGTGTGCTAAATCAGCCAAGCTTCTTCCCAACTGTACACGGGCAACCACTTTTCCCATAAACCTGAATGGTGAGAAAGTGCCAGAAATTCTATTTCAAACTCTCGAGTTTAACACAAACATATTTTTATTTCTTCCTCTCCAGAATTTTCAAAAAGATATATTACAACTAATTTATCAATAAATTAATGCTAACTGGAAATTCTCTGAACAGTTAACATCCTTCACATAAAAAAAAAAGTTCAGATCCCAAAATTCAGTTCAGGTTTTGATGCCATATTTAGTAGTTGTAACCTACAGAATTCTAACCAGTTCCTCCTGCTGATACAGGCAAACCACGGCACAGACCTGTTCTGAGGAACAGTGACTTCCAATGAGGGGCAAGAACTCAGGAGAGCAAGCTCAGTTTTGCAAACCTTTACACAAACACCTTGAAGGTTCCAGCAAAATCACAGATCCAAGATCAATTTCTAGATCTGCTGAGATCTGCCAGCACACCCCTTCTGCACTCCTACACCCACACACCATCACATCCTTATAGAGGAGCTGAATTTAATGGAATTCAGGGAATTTCTGAGCATCAGCATCTTATGCATTCCTTAATAATAAACAAAAAATGTTCTTTAATACTTGCACTATATCAATAATATTCTGCTATTGAATAAACCACTTTGCAGGGGCTGTCAAACATACTCTATGCAAACACTAAAACTGAGGAGAGCAATGTGAAATCTCTAAAACTTTAGAGTTTTCAAACATACTCTATGCAAACACTAAAACTGAGGAGAGCAATGTGAAATCTCTAAAACTTTAGAGTTTGGTATTTCTGTACAACAGGATGCACAGGCTGGGGTTTTGATAATGTACAGATTGGAAAACACCTGTGATTCATCACACAGGTGGACAGAGCCCTTCACTTTCTTCCTGATCTTTATTATTCACCTGTCTAACTTTGTGCACGTTATCTGATCAACCCCCGGGAATGCATGCTCCCTCGCCCCTTCTCCTTGGTGCCATTGCTGTGTTCCCGCCATGCCCCAAGGCCCCCAGAGTGCACAGCCCCACATTAGTCTTGTGCAGTTACAGAACATCCCCAAAGATGTCAAATTGCACCATCAAGAGGCTGAACGACTCGCCAGGATTCACAGGAACTTTGTAGCAGAACCAGACAGCTGCATCTCAGTCTACTATTTTTATCAGCAGTATTCCTCTTCCAGTACCCCACGGCTATATTTATGGCATCGATAGACTCTCCCAGCGAGGGAAGCAGGGCTTTATGCAGATCAGCCTCATTCATAACCCGGCACACAACGAGGAACACGGAGCGCGCTAACAAACGATTCCGCTCCCGGGAGGTGACACAAAGGTCTTGGAAAAGGATCTGCAGCTTTACAGGCTGTACCTTAAACACACAGCCGAACACAGCTGAATTTGGGGAGGCAACTTCATCATCACAACGTGTTAACTGTTCTTGTGACCCCCCTGCTTGCTTGATATACTGCAATTATTCAAATA
Organism: Atrichornis clamosus; assembly: GCA_013400975.1. Taxonomy (NCBI): domain Eukaryota; kingdom Metazoa; phylum Chordata; class Aves; order Passeriformes; family Menuridae; genus Atrichornis; species Atrichornis clamosus. The sequence goes on from WBMZ01011789.1 coordinate 23,244, forward strand.
AAGATTGTCTCGCTTTCCTCTTTCCCTATCAAAAACCCCATACAGAGTATCATATCTGCATGTTAATCTACATCAGGTGACAAGGAGATATCAAAGCAAGTGTGAGATTAGGGGGAAGGACAAGCTAAACACACACCTCCTGACTGCCATCCCTGCCATCCATCCCGCCGCCCACCACGTGTCAGCGCAGACAGCAGCAGGCACAGCTGGAACCACGCTCCCGTGCTGGACCCACTGACTGGTGGGACTGCAACCATGTGCCAGCCCGTGCTGACTGCTGTTTTCTGAGGAAACGTTTGACCTTGAGCATGAAAAATGCTGAGTGCAGCTTTCCTTACATTTGGGAAAACACTGCTATTTTGGAACGGATTTTCTGGTTTCTTTTAAACGTACACGGCTGGATTTGACAAGACCCCTCACTCTCACCGCCCAGTGCGAGGTGGCTCGCCGCTGCCACTCGCCCCACAGCAGCACGAGAGCTGGGGCAGCCGTGCCTCACCTCCACACCTGCCAGCAGTGGGGCAGGGCCCCACTGCCCCCGCTGCCCGCAGCCCTGCTCCCTCCTGCAGGCTCCTGACACGTTCTCCAGCAGGACCATGGATTTTGCTTGGTGAAGTGACAGTGGAGCCAACAGGCACTTTCATGCCCCACACCTGTACCCATAAGTTTACAGACTCCAGGTCAAAACCTCGCAGCTCCACCAAATGCCCTGTGATGCCACTGGCACGTCTCCAACTGAAGGATGCTGTTCCTAGACTGACAAGCCAGCGCCACCTTTCCACGGCACCCTACAGGAAATGTTTTCCTCATGTGAAGTGTTAATATTTTTGCCTTTTGTGCTTTGAAATACATCATACACAGCACACATGGAAATTTGCTCACAGACCTCTAAATAAGCTACAAGAAACAATAAAATCTGAGAAAGCTGTAAGCAACCAAAAATGTTCTGCTGCAGCAAAGAGCTACAACTTTGAAGTTCCACCAATTTTAATGGAATGATTTTAAGAATCCTATAGTTCAAATGGCTAAAAGCAGCTCCAAATTCTTCACAAAACTCTCAAGCCAATTCCTGCAATGTATCTTCCTCTCTAAATTATAAAAGTAAGAAGTGAGAAGCAGGGGGGAAAAGAAACCCTTCCTCCTATTCCGTAAAGCTGTAACTTGTTGGGTTTTTGGGGTTTTTTTGAGGAAATATGTTTAAATTGACTGTCCTCCTTAAGGAAGAAATAAACAAAGCCCTACTCAAGGTAAACAAAAATATTCCAAAGAAAACAACTTGTGGAAAGTACAACTTGGATCCAAGACAATTACTAACAAACTCTAAACATAGCAAGCTGGAAAAATTATATACCATTACAGGTCATCTTATAACTCAAGGGCTTCCATAGTTCCTGTACTCAGAAACCTCCTCAACTGTAGCTCTTTAAAGCTATCTTAAAAAACAATGAGAAAGGCAGATTAGAATTAAAAATTGATTTTTCCCCCAACGTCATATAAGCAGTCACAGGACAGCACGAACGTACTTCAAAATTTATGATTCAGGTTATATGAAATAATTTCCCAGTCAACTTCTGTCTGCAATTGCAAAAGAAATGGTTCTGGTTATCTGCATTTGCAGCAGCACAAATAATCAACCCCCTCAAATGCAGACAGATCCTGGGCAGGCAGGATAAAGGAAAGTGAACTGCAATATATGAACATTCAAGTTTATGTTTCAGCAAAAGCTCAAGTGCATTTAAGAGTGAAAACTTATCTGCAGAAGCTGTCACTCACACTCTGGGTCCTATCATTAAAAAGGAAATAATCATTTACAGTCATATAAAGAGGCTCTCTCACAAGACAGACAGGAATTGGGAAGTTATGATGAGCAAACACTGCATTACACACAACTTCCAACAAATTATTTGTTCATTTCCAGACCTGTAAATCAATCTGGCATTAGTTCTCTATTTCTGAACTGCTTGGAATTTGGCTATACTTTTGTTGTCCTACTAATCAGGATGCAAATTACACCAATTCCGATATTCTAATTACTGAGCTTTAGAGGGGGGAGAAAATATTAGGGTATGTATGGGAAGTATTCACTCTTCTCTTTCCTGATCTTGTCAAATCTTTGTTTAATTGCAGACAAGTTGATTCTCCACTAACCTGAGATATCTTGCATCAAGATATTAAGCAAATAAATAAGTATAAAAAATGCAGAGATTATAAATTAGGGCAGACAAATCTGTATCTAGACTCGTGCCTGCAAAGAGCATTCTATCAATATAGCGAAATGCTAATCTCCTAATTAACAACCTAATTAGGTAATTATGGCTTTGCAGAGGGATGCCTAAATGAAATATGACAACATGGTCACCTCTTTATATGGCACCTGTGGGCCTTTTCAGCTGTCACTGCCGAGAGTGCAATATCAATTTGAACAGATGACAAAGTGTTGTCATTTTTCATTCAGATATTGTGCTGAATGCTGGGATCGAGGCCGCTCGGCGCCGCCGCATCTTGCCTGGGCTTTGCCTCATCTAAATATGTGCAAACACTCTGCTTCATTTTTAATGTCTCTGATTAAGCTTGGTTTTCCACGCTGTCTGCAGGCACTCCCTGACACACAGCACTGCAGTGTCACACTGGGATGACCCACCACCCCAGAACCCCCGTGACCCAATTCCACAGCACGTGTACAGTAGAATTTACGATTGAGAAAAAATATCTGAGTATTTGAGTTCATTTTTGAGGCTTAACTGCTGCTGACTTTAAAATAACAAAACCAGATTCCCTTGTAAATAACACATTACAACTTTCATTTTACTTCTATTCCTGCTGAACACTCTTTTCCAGGAACAAGGAACAGCAGTCCCTGTCCAGGAGCAGGTGAAGCTGATGGGACTTTTGCACAGAAAGCTGGGAAGAAATACTTTCAGCAAAGATGGTTTTACATGGTACATCATTTGTCACTCATATGCCTTAAATTCTGTAAAGACAGTTTGCTGAACGTGAACGTTCCCAAAGGACATCAATCTGTTGGAACAAGATTAGAGGGATGGAGCACCTCTCCTATGAGGAAAGGCTGAGGGAATTGGGATTGTTCAGCCTGGAGAAGAGAAGGCCCAGGAGTGACCTAAATGCAGCCTTCCAGTATCTGAAGGGAGACCACAGGAAGGATGGAGAGAGACTATTGACAAGGGACAGGACACGGGGAATGGCTTCCCACTGCCAGAGGGCAGGGTCAGATGGGATATTGGGAAGAAATTATTCCCTGTGAGGGAGGTGAGGCCCTGGCACAGGGTGCCCAGAGAAGCTGTGGCTGCCCCATCCCTGGAAGTGTCCAAGGCCAGGTTGATGGGGCTTGGAGCAACCTGGGATAGTGGAAAGTGTCCCTGCCCATGGCAGGGGGGTGGAACAAGATGGGCTTTGAGGTCCCTTCCAACTCACACCAGTCAGGGATTCTGTGATAAATAAAATATCTTGTTGCAGAGAGGAGAATGAAAGCACAGACTGGGAATGCTCAAATATTAGACTAGAGCTTCTATTTTGGCAATTCTGTGTGGTATTCAAGAGCCTAAAAAACCTAATAAATTTTACAAACACATACAAGCTTCAATCTTAAAAAAACTGAACAAACCAGAAAGCTTCACCCTTTTACCTTTTTGCCTTGTTTACTATGGAGAGAGATGCTGCACTGTTTGGGCTTTACGCACACAAAGGTCCCCAGGCTCATGGAGGTTGCCTTGTCTGGACCTGGGACAGAGCCTGGGGACCTGCTGTAGGTCCAGCCAGCCCACGGGCCCTCAGCACAGCCCTGCACCAGCACCACAAAGGGTGGTCCCTACACTGCTGTGCCACACAGGGGCTTGTGCCTTAAACAGCAGCACCTGTCAAAACAAATACTTTCCTCTTTGTCAGTTTCTTCAGGTTGTTGCCATTCTATTTCTGAATGCATGAAAGTATTTTTATTGCATTAAAAAGATGACCATAATCTTAATTTTTATAATATAACAGGGTGCAAGCTTCTTGTGACTTCAGAAATGCCCACAATGCTCAGACCTACTTAAAAATGTCCAAGACCTCCAGTCCCTTTGGGACTCTATGTCAAATGGAATTGGACAGATTCACAACTCTTCAGAAAAAGATGAATTCCCTGTTTCTCTGGCTTTTAATTTTGGGTCTGTCTCCTTCAAGAGCACACAAAACATATTCAAGGAGCTTTGTTTTGCTTTTAGAATAATGGATTTAGATACAACACTTCTCAGGCAATAAGGAGACAAGGTAGGGATTGCCCTTGTGCTGTCTTGGATAAGAAACTGAGCTGACAGGCAGTGAACAACCAGGCATCACAGTTTGATGGAGCTCCTCAGCTAAAACACACACACACACAATTATTACTAGAACACAGCTTGGGGGCTGTGTTGGAGGCACTCACAGAAAAGCCCTTGAGAACTGCTGCTACAACGCCTGGGGCAGCACCTCCCTGCAAGGCACATGGCACGTCCCTGGCGTCACGGCCACGAACAGGGCGATGGCACCGGCACCGCCGCGACAGCGCTGGGTGCAACGGGCCAGCCCTGCCGCGGCCCTGCTCCCACACCCACAGCTCACACCTGCACCTTCCAGCCCCTGAAAGGGAAGAAGGGAAGAGAGCCTCAGCTCTACCCACCTTTCTCAGCAAGTGTCATTTGCCCTTGGACATCAGAAGGAATTTTGGATAGCAAAAGGAATTTCTTCATGGAAAGAGTGATCAAGCACTGGAAGGGGCTGCCCAGGGAGGTGGTGGAATCATCAATCCTGGGGTGTTCAAGGAATGACTGGATATGGCACTCAGTGCTCTGGTTTAATTGACAAAGTGGTCAAAGGTTGGACTTGATGATCTCAGAGGTTTTTTCCAACCTCAGTGATTGTGTGATCTCCAAAAAGAGCTCCTCCATGGGGATACAACTCATATATTGCCCATTTCCTGTTCCATTTGTTGCTATTACTGACCTTTCCATACTGGTGTCTACTTTTCATGCTCACACCTTCAAATGGTTGGGAAAATTCGTGCTACAGAATGCATAACGAAAGTCCCTGTGCCAGGCTGCTTCACCTGCTGAGCCCTTCACTGACACAAAGGAAATGCACACAAAAACGTAGCTGTTACTTGTTATTTTAACCTTTGTTACTCGTTGCAATTGAGTGAAACAGTTTAACCGACAGATGAGGAAAGGGTGTAACAACAAAGACCTGAAACATGACTGATACAGAAATGTACTAAAGTGGTTCTAATTCCCTGCTTCAGTTATTTCTGTACAAGTCTATATGTAGACGCTGATCTCAATTTATTTTTAATCTAACCCAAAAAAGTGTCCGTGAATGGAGCTGCTCTGAATTTGGAAAAGTAACTGAGAGTCTAGTTCCCAGCCTTGTATCTACCTGATAATCCCCCGATGCTTAAAATCGTGTAGAACACACGCAGGATATCCAAGCTTGGCTCTGGCATCTCTGTTTAGTCAATCACCAAACTTTCAGTACCACTGAAATCAACTCACTGTTATGTCTTCTGGACACCTGGACACCTTTACTGCTCCCTCACACTGTCCCTGTGGTGTTCACTGTTCTGATGGCACTGGCAAGCAGGTGAAGAAATGAGAGCCTCATCCAGCAAGGCATTTGGGTGTGAACATGCCAAAAGCGCCCACCCGGGAACAGCTGGACAGGCAGATCCCTCCCCTGCAGACGGCAGGAGCAGCCAGGAGACGAGGACACGGGACGTGTGACAGATGATTTGGATGAAGTGACTGTCACCAGGCCAGAGACCCCTGGGGACCCACGGAGCGCGGACATTCCCAGTGCAGCCCGGGGATTCCTGCCGGACCTGTGCCCATCTCTAACGCTTCAGCCGCACTCACCTGTTCCCCGTCACCCATCGCTGTCGGACGCTCGTCTGACCCGCTCCGTTCGCCCCGCGCTGGGCTCCTCCCGCCCCGCCGCCGGCAGAGGCGCCCCAGACCCCGTGGGGGCGGCCCCGCCTGCTGGCCGGAGGAGCCTCGGTCCCGCCGAGCCGTGTCCCGGGCAGGCTGACAGCCCCTGCGAGCGGTCACAGCATCCCGCGGGGGTCCCGCGGCGGTTCCGGCAAGGGCTGACAGCGCGGGGCAGCCCGCGGGAGGCGCGGGGAGCCGCGGCCGCAGCCCCGA
>WBMZ01011793.1:0-26376 GCA_013400975.1 Atrichornis clamosus
CCCGGGGCGGGGGCGGGCGGCGGACTCGTTCCCGGTGCCAGCGGTGCAGCCAGTGCCCGGGCGCTTCCCGGGGAGCGGCGGTGGCGGTGCGGTTCTCCTCGGCAGCCGCGCTCCGGTGCTGGGCAGCGGACGGGCATTGCTGGGGGGGTGAAAGTTTGGCCGGTGCTCGGCGCTCCGGGCGGCTGCGGTGCACTTTGTTGAACGGGGAGCGGGCGCGTCTTTCTCTCCCGGGCGGCTTTGGGCCGACTTTTCCGCTGGCGTCCCTAACTCCAGAATACGCCGTATCCCAAATGGAGTGAGGGTTATGGAACAGTGTTGGTACCGTGTGTTGTTTGAAGCCAAGATTCGAGCCATATACTCTCTGAGGGTAATACATAACACGCTCAAGTAATTAAATATGAACAGATATATATATATGCACACACACATATATATTGGTGGAGAATGTATTAATAAAGAAAAGTGACTGCAGCCGAATATAGGGTGTAGTTACTTTTTTACTATTTCACCAAAATGGGGCACCACCTCAAACTACATCATTACGGCCCATTGTTCAGAAAGCCCCTTTGCTCAAGTAGTTCTCAGCGATGAATGTACTTCCTTTCTTTTGTTTTCCTCCACATCTGCAATTTCAATGGAAGGAGGGTGAGAAGGAAAGCTTCCATACATTTGGAATCGTTATTCTTAAGTAATATAACCCCCCTGAAATGTTTAAAATGCACAGAACTTGCACAGTTCTAACTTTTTGGGAAGACACCCTTGCTGAGCAGTGCTTTCAGCTTGGTGCTGATCCAGTGTGACAGTTTCTGTTAGACAGATGAAGACAAGTAGAATCTGTAGTACATGCTCTTATGTAGCATACATAAATGCTGAAACTCTCTTGGGCCTCTTAAAGAATCCATTAGCTTTTCTTTAACTTTCGGTGTGATAACATTTGTCCATGGAAAGTGAATAACTTTCATAAAAAAGATTTTGATACTTTAGTCAGTCCTTAAGTCTTAAGTATTTTCTATTAATTGATTGTGAAGTAGAAAGGAGAATCTCTGCTGCACGTTGAGGCTGTGGATGACAGCTTTTAAAGGATATAGATGTTGCAAGAAGTAGATCTTTGTAGCGAAACCGGATTTCCTACTCTTAAACCTGCTGTAATCCATTCAGTAGTGTAAACCGGATTTCTGCCTTTTGACAAGAATTGAACAGCAGCCTGGTCTGATTAAGGGATAACTTAAACCTCTGTGTGAAAGAAATGTGTTGAGTTCTGCATGTGTTATTTTTATTTTATTTTCTGCACCTTTAACAAAGTAATTTTGAAAGAATACCAAAAATATTTCACAGAATTGCTTACAGTCACCTAAGAGTATTAAAAGCTATAGAGTGAATAAGCACAGTACCAGAGAGGCCAATTCACACTTGCAGAGCATGCAGTAATAAATTGTTCTTGAAGATGTGTACTTCATGACTGTCCTTAGAATCTGGTCCTAGAGTGGAGAAAATAAGCCAATGGTCAGAAGTGTTCAAGTTGCCATACTATCATCTAGAAAAAGATGGGAGGGGGAGAAATCCTATTTACGCTCCAACTGTATTCATTAGACCTTTAAAGTGAATCCATCTCCATACTGTCCGCTCACTCCCCTTATGTTCTTCTGTTGCTCTGTTTTTATCTTCATTTGTTGTCCATACAATGAGCCTAGAGACTAGTATGATGATTTTTGTGAGCTAGAAAGCAGGTGTAGCTGCTGTTTAAGTTACGTTAATAAATATTAAGCCTCTGAGTTGTTTGCTTTGCTGACCTTTTGATTTTATAGTACAGCCCAAAATAGTGACTTGTTCATTTTGTAGTGGTAGTATATGGTTTTACCATTTAACCCACCTGCCACTGTTTTCTCTGGGAGTAATCCATGCGTTTTGTCCCCACTTCTTTTTCATAGGTTATTGATACATGCTTTTAAAGACTATTGAATATATTCTGAAAGGGATTTAACAAAAAACCATGAAAAACCAAAAAAACAGCCTCCCCACAGGGAACCCCCCCACCAAAAAATCCCCCAACCCAAATGAACAAAAAACTCTCACAGCAAACACCCGCCCCCAAAGGAAAACAACAAAACCCCCAAAAAACAGTGGGGGAAAAGAAAAAGATCTGAGTTAAGACTATTCAGAAATATCTGTGATATTCAGTATATGGTAGATAACTTCATATGACTTCGTCAGTTCTTTTGGTTAGAAGTAGAAATATTAAAAGAAGGTAAATCTGCTTAAAAGATGTGTGCTTTCTTAGGCAAAGATGCGTTTAAATTAAACTGAAGATATAACGATAATATATGCGTAAGTTAAAAGTCAAATTGGTGTAACTGCTCTTTTTTTTCTCTTTGTACAGAATTTGCTTCAAAGCTTGATTTACAGGACACACAAAACATTTCCTTTTAGACGGGAACCTGATGTAGTTGTGTTTAATGCCTTGTACCATCGTGCTGTGTTTAAAAAAAGCCAGGAAGCAGCTTGAATTGAATCTCAAAATATAAACTTAAGTAAATATGTAGCCTTGAATAAATCTTGTTTTGGGTTGATACGTAAAAGATTTTTCTGGTGCTCAGGCTTCTGAGAGAAATTTAGCCTTTAATTTGTTGCATCCTGAATCCATACATCTACTGAATCTCTGACTACAATCTCTTTCTTGTATCCAGTTACTTATGTTGGTTGTATTGGAAAAATAAAAGCTTCTGAATCTGTAGTATATGTTCCTTTTCAGTGAGCAGATTCTGAACTCTGTTTAATTCCACAGAACACTTTTTTTGGTAAGAAACATCAGGATAAAACAGACTTGCACAGTTCTAACTTTTTGGGAAGACACCCTTGCTGAGCAGTGCTTTCAGCTTGGTGCTGATCCAGTGTGACAGTTTCTGTTAGACAGATGAAGACAAGTAGAATCTGTAGTACATGCATCTGTAGTACATTTTTAAAAACTTCTGAAATTTTAACATGTAATTTAGTATGGATTGAATTAACCATCTCTTGAAAATAAATTTTAAAAAGGTAAAAGCAGCTAATTACTTCTTGCACATTATTAGTGACATTCTTAATTTCAGTCTGCTATGAACTTAAGTTTCATCTTTCTTCCATGAATTTGTCTAGTTGTTTGACCAAGCAGTGTACTTCACATTCCCTTAAACCAACGAGTCCGAACCCACATGATGGAGGGTAAAGGTAGCACGTATTTCCCTGAATATGTAAGAAGGGTATGGGAATCTGGGAGAAACCTTATTGCCAGATGCAGCCAGCTTCACTCGTGCTTCCAGTGCTGATTAAGCTTTCACTTTGTCAGAGAGATGCTTTGGGCCTTCACTTTTCCTTTTGCTAATTTCATTTCGCCTCTAAGTGGCTGGTAAGCAGTGTCTTGTAAATCTTAGGGTGATTACATGAGCTTTTTTAATTAGCCCTGTGGAGAAATTGACCAACAGCAGAGAAGTGAGTTACACGTGAAACCTCTCAAATGTCAAAGAAGTTACTGTGTTTATTTCTTTTCTTGTCTCTAGGTATATATACACATTTTTTTCAATGCTGGAAAATTTTCGTAGAAAATCTAAGGCTTTTTAAAATTCAGGGTGACTGCACTACATTGTTTGCAGAGAAACGATTACAGCCAACATGGAAAATTCCACTTGAAGATCTAATACGTGCATTCATTTGAGGAGATGAGGGTGTGAGGTAAAAATAATTTAATCACAAAATCCAGACTTACTGCTATAGAAATGGAAGTAGGCAGTGTAAATAAAAATGTGGTGTAAATGGAGTGTTGCTATTTTTGTGGAATTGAGAAAATCACTTTACACCAATTCCATATGTTTCTAGAAAAGATGGCAAGGGGCACAGTCATTTTTGTAGCCTTGACTGCTACTTTCTTCTACCTCCAGTACAGGAAAACAGTTATCTTTTGTGGATAGATGTTTTGAAATTTGGTACATAAATTGTCCAGACCTTTGCAAGAAGTCAGACCTTACAGATTTTTCCAAGTCCTTGGTTATTGGCTCACCTAAAAATGCATTCTGAGAAATTAGAAAGAAATTTCCAAGGAAGAACAGCCTTATTTGTGACTCCTAAGCAGGTGATATTTCTTTGAAGTAGAAGGTTTAATGAAAATAATTCTTTCTGAAATACTGAAAAGTGGCCTTTGAAGGGAAAGGGTGGTCTTGGAAGCCACACTCTACAGGAGAGGAAAGGAAATAGGGACACTGTTACCATATCTTTTCTGGATACAGTTCATGTTTGTGAACGAGCTTATTGGGTGGTCTGCTGAGAAAAACAAGATAAAAGTTGGAGAATGTTAGTGGACTTTGACCTGCTGTCTGTTGCAAAGTGAAGAAAGAGGGTGGAAAAGTCAGTCTTACCGATCAGTTTCTGGAACGGTTCTTAATAATTTTCACTGATTTGAATGCTGTGTGTGTCAGTGTTCTCCTAGGCAGGAGAGATCTGATCCATTGATTCTGCTGGTGTTTCTGTATTGTTGGAAATGGTTTTACAGTATGAAAGAGGACTTGTGCAGTTATGAACCAAGTCTAATATATCTCTCTGCCTCCTGGTGTGTGTGTAGAAGAAAATGTTTGTGGAGGGCATGGAACCAGATAAGGATTAAAAAAAAAACCTTGCAGTTTCCAGTAGATTCAGACTAATCAGTTAAGGAGCAACAGGATATAAGTCTTCCGGTGTTGTATGGGAATAGCTGTGTGTCTGCACACTGCATGCATCCCCTGCTTAGTAATTGTGTCCAGTCCTGCTTAAAAGGGGCCATATTTGCAAACTAAACTTCTCTATATTTACTAAAATCTCAAAAAATTTGAAGTAATTCAACTGCTCAGAACTGCTTAAATTGTGACACTTGCACTTTCATTTTATGAGATTCTTGCATGGTCAACATACATAAATGTAAAATGTAAAAAAACCTCACCCCAAATTGTATATAATTTGGTAAATTATTACCTTTTTTCTGGATAGAGGCATATTTATTTTTGAGTGATTCTATGCACTGTTGTAGAAAACAGGGCATTTTAGACAGAGAGATGTGCAAGTTAGAATAGATGTTTTCTTTGCCTAAATAATGATAGGCAGTGTTAGCTGCCTTTAGAAAGCAAAGGACCGGCCTTCTGAGAGAAGAGACACTGATATAAAGAGCATTTTTCCTCTCCTTTGCTGTCACTTGTGCAAACCTAATAGAGTGTACAATATCGTGATCAGTTAATTCACCTCTGTTTTCCAGACATTCATGCATTGTTACATGTTTATCAGGTCCTCTAAAACGCTTTGTTGTCAGACATAATTTGCTGTTATTTGAGCTGTGAAAGCTTTTCTGAAAGGGTTAATTTTTTTTTTTTTTTGCCCTCTCACTGTTTTTGCTTTTCTAGATGTTGTGGACGCTTTATTTCAGAGTCCAAAATCAAAAAAAGAAAAGAAGAAAAAAGAGCCCCATGCTGCATTCAGAGCTAAAACATTTGGCGTGGGGCCAAACTTGGTGTCTGTAGCCCATATCGCACTTCTTACTAATGCCTTCTGATAATTGTAGCAACATTTCTTGATAATGTCTACAATATGTCACAAAGCTGACTGATAGTTTTATATGAGGTTTGGAAGGCAAAACATAAACTTAACATTTCTTTGTGTCAAATCCTTTGGTGAGCTCAGTGGTAGAATCTGTAATGATTTGAACTGATCCTGGTTGTGTTCTAAGGGTAATAAAATAAAGCGGCTTTGGCATCCTCTGTGTACTCGTTAGCTCCTGTTTCTGAGTCACTTGGCTTATCTCCAAAATGTACTTGTGTCTTTTTATTTATTTTTTTCTTTGCCTGTGTTGTTGGTAACAGTAGGAATAATAGCTGCATGAAGGATGGTAACTTCTTATTGAAACAGTTTGGTTTTTTTTTTAAGTTCCATGAAATATCCTTGGTTTGACATATGGTTTTACTCACTTTGTCACAACTAATGAAACTAGTAATTTTCTGTATTTTTAAAAAATTTATTTGTAAGATGCTTCCTTCGAGTTTGATGCAGTTTTGGTTGTGATACTGCTTCATGTGTCACATTTAACAATGATTTTAGATTTGTTTTCACCAACTGATACATTACGTTTGCTTTAAAAAGCGAAAGTTTTCTGTTTGTTAAGTAAGTGGTTATCTCCAAATTGCCCACAGGCTTTGAGATGCTATTAATTGTGTCTCCTATTAGATTGAAGCAATACAATTTTTTTTCATTGTAACATTGCCAGTTATCCATTTGAACAATAAAATTACATAAAAATCCATAAGTTTTTGTTAGGATTGCAAAGCAGAATACTCAGTGCTGCAGTTCCACAGTTTTGATATTGTTTTCTTGGCTGTACTGTTTCCCCTATACATGTAGCACTAACTTACTCTGCAACCCTAACCCTCTAGGATTCTCTGTAGGATCCTTGCCTCATCCAATGTAAATCAGAACAACATTGTTTTCTGTCAACAACTCACATTTTCTGTAATCTTCCTCAATTCCTGTGTCTCAGTTTCAACTCTTGTGTTCATCTTGGATTCCCTGTGCCTCTTCATTCAAGTCCCGGTTGATTTTAGGTCTAAAATTTAGTGGCTCTTAGTGGCATACAACAGCTGGGATCAGAGGCAAAAAGGATACTGCACTTGGTGTCTGTGCCCTTGAGAAAAAAACAAGCTCTTCAGAGAGTTTAGCTGCTAAACTCCCAAGTTTCATCAGTGCATGTTTCATTTGGAGTACTTTGTCCTTCTTGAAATTCCTTTGTTTTGTATATATACTTGGCTTAGTTTCATATGCATATTAAGTAACATTTCTATGACATCTGGATATCCTACCCAACCAAGACACTCTGTCGAAGCAATGGAACATTTGCATTGAAAAGTATTAAAAAATGGATGATTTTTTAAGCTTTACTATGAGAAATAGGAATCCAGTTTAGCAGCACTATATAAAAAATTCCACCCTTGTGTAAATGCTGTAAAAGAAAAAGTTGGAAGTGATCAAATTTGACAAAGATGTTTTAGTAATCAAACTTACCATCTAATCAAACTAATAGATAGCCCGTAGTTAAAGGATGGGCTTGTGGTAACTGGCAGTTCCTGTTATGAAATAATGGATGTTTTTTGGAATTTCACTTTCAGCTGGCTGGAACCTGGTAATTGTTTAGAATGTCTGCCTTGTATGATTGGCTGAAGTGCACTGATGTGTTTTGTGGAGATAATGTCATGTTACAATTCTTCTGATAGTATTTTAGTTCTAGAAGGCTAGAAATTGAAACGTGCATATGTTTCTGCATGTGTTTTGTGTACTTGAATATTCTTGGTATTCTCTACATAAAAATGATGCTATATCAAATACAGAAACATATCGGAAGATGTTTTCCAACTAATACAGATTCCTCTCCTGTCCTACAGTGTAACTTTCTGTGTGAAAAGTGAGGAAGACGTGTTAAAAAGTGTGTGAAGTGTGTGCTTGCTTTAACTGCTATTTTGATTCTTTTGATGTGAAAAGGTTTTTTTAATATATTTTACCACTTCACTTTAAATTATGCCACTAGGAGGATTCTATTTAAGTTGCTTTAAAAAAGCCTGGTTGTACACAAGTTGTGCAGATACATTAGAGGATTTCAGCAGTCAGCATTTGTGTGCAGAAGAACCTGGAAATATTCCCTAAGCTCTTACGTTTTCTGAATACAGCACTTATGAGCACAGCTGGAAAATTTAGGTTATGAGTGGAAAATTGATTTTAGGACTCCAGTGCCCCTTGTGAACACAGCTTTCTAGTTTCAAATTTGTTGAGATTTTAGTAAATGTAGAGAAGTGCAATAAAGGAAGGAGTAATATAAGTGAAAAATTAGGAAGAGCTAATGTTCATGACAAGGGCAAGAGCTATATTTCTTATTACTCTGATTCTTTATTAGTTCATGTACTGTTTTCTCTTTCAGTTCTTCAAGACAGAGTAGTGTGTTTGGGTTTTAACATAAAAGATTATCACAGTTCATTTGGTGTAAGTGAAGAAGTGATCAAGTATGGTGTTTTATTAGACTGATAATGGTAGATAGAAGGTTTTAATATTCAGGTATGAAGCTGAGTAGCATTTTCATATGTTGTCTCTTTTGCCATGAATATTTGTCCCTGTCTGAAAGCAACAGTTCAAAATTGTACTTAGGACAAAATCTGCAATTTTCGTGGTTTGGTTGGCAACCGAGAAGATCTGAGGTAGAGCATATCACATTTATCACTCGAGTAGGGGCTGTTACTCTATTTACATGCTCTGCTTTGTGGTTGTGAAAAGAGACTTAATCCTTAACAAGTTTATTTGTATGAGGTAGCTGCAAAGACCTCATTGTATTTCTCCCTGATCTTTTGAAGAGACCAGAGCTTGCTAAACTGGTGCAGCATCCTGTGTGTTCAATTTCATTTCTCAAACAGTAGTTATCTTTCTTGTCTGTGCTCTTAAGACTCTGCACAGATCCTCATATATCAGCATAGATTTTTTTTATATGTCTTTGGAATTTCTGTTGCATTCAATTTTCCTCACCAGTAATGCCAACTTTGTTTTTCTCCTTTTTGTCTTTTGGCTTTCTTACATTCTTCTTATGATCACAGCAAAATGCTAGTATTTTCTGGTTGAGATTGCAGCTGAGGACTTGTGTGTTTTTGATCATCTGTGTCAAGACTTTGGAAGAACTGATTTTGTTGTCTCATTTTATATGGTGTTTTGGGGTTTTAGAATGTAGCCATGACAGAACAACCACCTTTTTTGTGCGTGCATTTTGTTTTCTCCACTTCCGTTCCTGTGTATTTGTTTGGTTGTGCTTGGGGCTGATATCTTTTAATGGTTTCTGTAGCACCTTATGCCCTTTCCTTTATTTTAACAGTAAGAATGGAACATTCCAGTTAGTTCTTTAGCACTGCTGCAAAACACAGCAGTGTACGCTTTTTGATTGTGTGTTTCACCCTAAAGACATCTTCAGTTATTTCAATATAATTTCTTTCTGATGTGGAGTCTATCTGAAAAATCAATGCTAACCTCTTCTGATGCTGAATCCAGTAATGCTAGTCTGGCTTACAGGTATGTGAAGTGTGTTTTCCTGTCTTCAAGCTCTCAGGAGGTACGTGGAGAAGATTCAGTCACTTTTAAATGGATGAGTTTCTGCAAAGGAGCTATTCTAGAAAAAAGATCTTATTTAAAGACCTATTTTTCATGTGTCTTCTCTCTAGCACCGCTGAGGAAATGCAGTAATCAATGAGTATCCTGTCAGAAATTAGTTCTTGCCCTTTTCTCCTTTAAAATGGCCCAGTGTTCTTTGTTCAAATGCTATAATGATTGTCTGTGTGCAACAGGATGTGGTTAGGGAGAAGAGGGTAGTGCTGTAACTAGGAGTGCTAATGGGATAGTGTCTGGCACACTAACGTATTAGACTGCCAAGCAATTTGAGCAAACACGTTAGTTACACATTTTTATTACTCAGAATCTGACATCTATGGCTGTGCTGCAAGAATGGGATACAGAAAGTTACCTGAGATGAATTTTTCCTTTACCAGTAGCTTTTGTTGTTGAACAGCCTAACTGATGGAAGATGCAGTCTTGGCTTTTGATTTGTGTTCTGTTTCAGAGATAGCTTTCAAGGGTTTGTTTTCTTCAAAATTTTGTTAAAAATTGAACCTACTCATGTACATTGCTTTTTATTGATTTGATTTCTTACCTTGGCTATAAAGATTGTCAGATGTACCATAATGAGACATTCTTTGTCAAATAACTGACAGCTCATGCCTTTTTAAAAAATATCATAACTAGGTAGAAATCTTTTTTATTTACTGTGCTTTGGCTCTGCTGTGAGATGCCTCTATAGCAGAAAGAGCTTTCCTGGTGAGCCTGTAGATAGAGCTTGTCTTAGAGCCTACTTAAGTATTACACTGAAATTCTAAATTTGGGGTTGTGGTGATTAGCAAGAAATGAACATCTTACTAGTTAAAAACCAACCCAACCCACCCCTCCCCCCCAGTAAACCCCAAAACATTTCACACTTGCCTGAATCTAAAGCTGAGAAGGAAGAACTGTATGTTACAATTTATAACTTGGTCCTGCCCCCACACTTGGCACACTGAATTGCCTACTGTCTGTTCTGTTTTACAAAAATAAGATATTTGAATTCAGCGTATGTTATGGATACTATGATGTGAGAACTACTCTGTGGTTTGTTACCTCTCACACCAGTGCAAGGGCTTGCATGCATTTTTGTCTTATACCATATTGTGAGAAAGGTAAGTTCCAAGCTTCTGAACTTCTGCTGGAGTTGTCCGTCTCTGCCTAAATTGATGCTTATAGTTTTGTCATCAAACTGTTGCATTATTTTCATGTAATGCAGCTTTTTCATGCTGTATATCCTTTCAGTGTTGGTGAGTTTTCAGTATCATATCATGTAAACAGACTATATTTTGCTGTCTAGTTTTGTGAATTTTTGTGGGATCAGAATGTGTGCAACCTCCCTCCCTCTCTGCACATCCCCACTACCTCCACCTCTTCCTGCTTATGAAGTATCAAATTGTTGTAATGAGTTAAATTAAGCTTTATGAGAAAAAGGCACCAGTGCCTGTAAAGACTACTTTTTAATCCTTTTTCATAATTATGAAAAAGTAATTAGCCTATCTGCATTGTAGCGCTGAAAATTTGTAACTGATTCACCTTTTGAGTCTTCCTAGATATTTTTCCTCCTTCCTACTGTCACATTATGGTTGAAAAAATTATTTCATTACCTCTGCAGTAAGTTGATACACAGAGAAATTTATTTGTACAACACTGCAAGGCTACTGGTGACCTTGAATTTAGTGACTGTGTCTTGTTACCATGAACTCGTAACCTTATAACAGATAGAGTGTAATAGAATAAAACAGAGATGTCAAAGTTCTATCTTCTAATACAGTTCAAGGACTAAGTCAGAAATGACTGTAATACCCGGATGGATCCTGTGTAATCACCAGTACCTTTTACCAAGCAGATATATGATAGAGATGGCCTTGGTAGTGTTCACAGATCTGTTCAGCAGGTAATCAGTGCCAGGAGGCTGTGCATATGTAGAAATGCTAATGCTGATGTAACATGCTGACCTTTTGAATGGTATAATATAATTAATAAGAACATAACTGGGTAATATGGTGAATTAGTGTTGTGATGATGCTGTTGAAGCTTTTAGTAATGTGAAATTACTTGATTCTGTAGCCATCCCACAATATTTACTGCTTCCTTTGCTACATGCTAAAACTATCAAGCTATCAGAAGTTGAATGGTGTTCTTTGATAGTGGTGTCTTGGCTCCTTTGATGCAATAGACAGAAAAATCAGACCAAACATCACTTTCTAACACATCGTTTTTGTTTCTAATTTTCTTACTTGCTTTGTCCTTTTTATTGTATTTTCTTGTACTCTCACAGCTGTGTTTACATAACCTTCCTAAATAGATGAATGATAGCAGAATAACGTTTTGACTGTTTTACATTGGAATAAAAAGAAAAAAGGAATCTTCAGAGATGTAAAAATATATAGTGTAGGGATTTGGTGATTGAATAGAACATCTGCATCTAATGTGAGACAATACAGAATAGGAGGTAGATTGCTGTGTGGAAAGAAAAGAAACAAAAAGTTTAGATGTGATCTTAGTTATGACAGCAGGCTTTGGCTATAAGCTTTGCCTTAGCTTTTGCTAGACTCAAATGCCAAGATGCTCAGGCTGAGGTATAGGACACTGAAGGATGTCAGTGATCTATAGGACACTGAAGGAAGTCAGGAACTTGAGTCTTGGGTGCAGATGTATTTTGAGATAGCCCAGGGCTAGTTGTGGAGGAGGAAACATGCTTAAAAAGATCATGGTTTGAGGGTACGTGAGGAGGTATTCTTCAGTATTACACTTTTTTATGTAAAAACATTGAAATAGACTTGTCGGCATTAGGATTTCTCCAGTTTGAAGTGGATGGAGTTGTTGCTGTGAAATTTTTTTTTCTTCAATGCTAAATACTTGCAGAGCTGTCAGGGACGAGCTGTGGTATTTGTTGGTGAATTCAACTTGTCTCTGTGGAATTTTTGCCACTTATTTCAGGTCTTGGTCTGGCAGCTAATGGAGAGAAAAATGGAGAGGAAAAAAAAGGTGTCTGTGGCCATTTCAATCTGGAGGTAGAAATCTCTTCAGATATGACCAAGACAAGCTTGTGTCACTTAATATTCTCACTTGCTTGGCTCTTGATACTGCCATTTTCATGAGAACAGCTATGCAGTTAATGGTAGCTGCTCTTTATGGAAACTGCTTTTGGTATCAGTATTAAAGGCTGTACATTGTTGAATTAGCAACCAGCCTCTGCAGCCAAAAATATGTTTTTTCATCACAGCTGCTTTCATGCTTTGGTGTCTTCAGAAATAAACTAGGTAGTATGTGCAATGCTTGTTGCCCCTATATGTGTTGTTTTTATTTTGTGGGGTGTGTGTGTTTGGTTTTATGTGTTGGAGTTTTTTTTTTTCACTTTTAAAGAGGGAATGTTTTGCACAAGATTATTTCTTGGATTGCTCACCTGGTAAATGAAATAGGTTTCTCTCTCTTTCTGCTCCCACACCAATTTTCTGCATGCCATCTAACTAAAATACTGTACCATAGAATTATTTAGGATCCTTCAGTTTTTCCTTCAGCTCTCTGTGTTGATGTGAATTTTGTTGGCCTTTGCAAGGAGTTTTCTGACTGTAGTTTTGTTGTGTCAACTTACAGTTGCAACTGACCTGTTATGCTGTAAAGGACATTCACCTTTTGAGGGTATCATGGATCCACTGTATGTGCTTTACTGGTAATAACTGCAGCTACTTGAAATGCATCGTCTTCTCAATGTGTAGATTTTATTTTATTTTATTGTACTTTTATTTTATTTTTCACTTTTTATGTGAAAGGTTGCTGTGTCTCTGTGTTATTGACCCTGATTTTAGCCTTTTCTTTTGCTGTGGTTTGTCTGCCCTTATTAGACTGCCCTGTATGGAACAGTACATACAGCTGGCATTGGCAGAAGGTTTCTGTTTTTATCAGCTGAAATGCAATACTGAGGAGCATGAGGTCATGATGTAATGAGGAACCTGTATGCGTACAGTCTAATGTCTCTGCAGTCTTCAAATGCTCTGTATTGATCTTTTCCGTAGTGAAAGAACCAGCTTCTTTGCAATTTTTTTTAATCTCTTTTTGATCTCAGTTGAACCTTTACATATCCTGAGGATAAAGTTTCATCCCTACATGGGATAGTATTGCATCAAGTCTACCCATCTGATTATTTTGTGCTAATAATGTGAACTGTTCATATATTCTGATTCAGAATGTTGTTGTGGTGTATCAGCATGGCTGGTGTTAATGAAGGCACAGGCCACATAAACATTTAATAGTCTGAAGTCTGTTTTTCCTTTGTTATAGGAGTAATCACATCAATTTAGGTATACATTTTTGCTTCTGAAATGGTATCAGTGCTGTATTGGGATTTTTACAGGTGTTAGCTGTGTTTGTTCCAGCTCTCAACTGCTTCTGAAGTGCATTCTGAAGGGGAGACAGGAAAGAAAGAAAAATACCAGTAAGAGAAGAATTACAAGCATCTCAGTTAAGTAAAGGATCCTATGTTAGGTTGGTTAATAACCTTAACAAGGGTGAGGGTAGGGCCTCTGAAGATCAGCACTTTTGCTAGCTAATGTCCAGATTAAGCTGACTCTACCATTGTTTCCAAGCTCTGATAGAAAGGAGACCTTTTTGAAGCATCCATTGTTAATTATGTTAAAGTTTATGTTAGATAATAATGGGAAGGGCATTGAGAAATTTTAAGAAGGAATCGTTAAGGGTTTCAAGAGCATCTCCCAAAGGGAGAAGTGATAAGGTCATCCAGCCCTAGTAGTTATTGCTAATTTTAGTTCATTGCACTAGGAATTTAATGGAGTGTTTTCAAAAGACATTACCATCAGCTGAAAAGTCTTCCGGAATTGAAACTGAGTGTTTGTGCAAGTGGTAGATAACTACTTTTTCTGTAATGCTGGTTCTATTAATGAGGGTTAGTTTGCACTACTGCTATTTTGGATTTGGTGAATTATGATGTAATCCTTCTAAGGTGGCAATAATCTTTGATTATTTCCACCAGATCTTTTTGAGTTACAGAGCTGATTCTGTCTGCATGGTGTCATGCTGAGAGTAGAAGCCTTTTTGTTAAGGAGATACTTTTCAAAAAACAGAGTCTTGAGTTCTTGAAAAATATTTTCCAAGTTGAGTAGAATTGTATTTTCATTTAAAGAACCCTGTGGATATCTTTTCAGAAATAGGAGCAAGTCTGTCTTACATTTGTAAAATATTGTGACTCTTTTTTCAGAGAAGACTCTTAGAAGAATTATGTATTGGTTGTGAAAGAAATAAAGAAAAAAAACAGAAAGAAAGTAAGAAAGAAAAAAAGTCTCATGACTTTTCATTCTCTGACTCCTGTGACTTGGAGCAGTCATATCTTCTCCCATATCTTCTCCCCTTCAGACACGTACCTGAAATAGCAGACTGCAGAGTTCATACTTGCTACAGCAATAGGGGCTTTCCAAATGGGAAAGTTTGTGAGAGATTGAGACAGAGTATTTACAGTATCTTGGGGGAGAGACTAAATGAAGGTCTTCTGTCTGCTGGATATTAAGCAGGTAGAGGATTTTGAACCAGTATCTCATATCCTGGAAAAACCTTTTGTTGTGTTGTGTGGGATATGGACAGGATGGGGTAAAAGCCTTTTGTCTTCTTTTCTTCCTGAGTTCAGTAACAGTGTTCATGTTCTGTATTAATTAAATTTCGTCTTCTTCTATACCTTCTTAAAATGTGGTGAAGAGAGCACAAAGCCAGAAAAGGAAATAAACCCAAGATTTACTCCAGTTTTAGCTGGTTGGTAAAGTTACTGAAACGACTTTGTGTTCTGAGATTGCTTCCTGCATTACCTTGATTTCCGTGTGTGTATGTTAGTTGAAAATGCTGTCAGTGAATTAAAGGAAAAGCAGTGGTGTGTAGAAGTGTTCCTGTTTATCTGGTTGTCACCTGTTTAACTACTTAGATTGTAAGGGACTCATGGAAGAATTTTGTGGCGGTTTTTTTCTGGTGTGGTTTGTTCTTTTTTCTGACATTTATAATATTAGTTTTTATATGTGTTCTTTCTTCCTCCCAAGATGTTTTATGATCTGCCTAAACCATCCTTTTTTTTTGGTCTTAATAGTACTTCTGTAATGTTTGTGAAGTTAATGAGCATGCTAATTCTTGTGGTTACCCTAGAGTTTCTAGAAGTGATGGAATGGCTGCTTAATCTTCAGCTCTCTTTGACTCAAATTATCTCCTGAAAATTCAGGTGTCATATTGGTAGAATTTGTAATGTAAAATAGCTTTGCCAATAATCTGATCTGCTGAAGTGTGACAGGCAGGAAGACAGGGAAAGAAGTAGAAGTATATAGTATTCTCTCATTTTAGGAAAAGAAGTTACAAATACAAAGTTTTTAGTTTGTAAGATTTCAGATTATACGGTAGAGTTATTCAAGATATGTGTTTTTGTTTAAACTTTGTATTTGTTATTAGTTTCAAGTATTTTTGATACTTAAGCAGTTTGAGTATGTGTACATAATTTTTTTTTTTTTTCTTCAAAGGTGAGCAGCTTCCTCCATGTAGGAAAAGTTTAGGAAGGCTATGAACAGACTGGTCTCTGGTCTAGAGGTTGCTTGGAATCAGTTTTAGTTAGTGAGAGGGGACCACAAAAAAGAGCAAGAGGCAATCAAGTGGTGCACTGTTCAAAGTCTAGGAGGCTCTCCTCTTTTTGCAACTCCAGCCATCCATGTAGTTTTAAGTTTGCCTGCAGTGAGGTATTATCCTAACGAGTTTTGCGTATGTAATGAAGACTATAGTGTTTCAATTCTTTTTCAGTTGAATGCCCTTTCAGATTTTGCCTTCTAGGAGAAAATGCTTATCTTTTACCCATGTGAGCCTGCTATTTCTCAGTTTTCTCAGGCAAGGACATTAATCTCTTTTAGGTAGAAATCTCTAGAGTACGATGTGATTGTTGAAGGTCTGGGGGGAGAATGTAAATCTAAAAAAATTGTGTTTTGTTAGAGGAGATTCTGATGTTTGTGTTAAAGTGTGAATCCTTCTGGGTGGGATGGCTAGTGCCTTGGGGTTTTTGTGTGTAACTCCTTAAGCTGTTACAGAAAACGTAAGATAATGTTTATACTTTCGAAGAGTGAAATAAATGTTTAACTTTATTGTGTGTATCTAGAAGTGAAGTAGGCATGTGTATATGTGTGTGTATATGTGAATTTATAGGACACAGCATCATTAAATGCATGTATTTAATAGGTATATAAAAGCCTCAAGAAGCTGCTTCTTGCAAATGCTTCATTTTCTTTCTGATATTTGTACAGTGATATTACTGAAATTGATTTAATAAAACATTTTCAAAGTTAGTGAAAATACAGTTCAGTTAAATACTCTCCCTCTCCCTTCTCCGACATCCTCCATTCCATCCCCTCCACGATCCATTTCCCCCCTTTTCTGTGTTCTTCCTCCCCTTTCTTCATTCTCTGTCAGGAAGGGACGCCTCAGAAGAGTCATTTCAGCTCAACACGCCACCGACAGAGACTAGTGGAGCCATCAGCTACAAAAGTGAGTGCCTTTACTGAAGGATCATTTCTGAACCAGAATGTTGTGTCAGCAGAGGATTTGTTGCTAAAGAGAAGCTCTTCTATGCGCTTGGTGGGTTTAGTTATTTTTACTCCTCTGCAAGTGATATAATCACCATCTCTAAAGGTGAACTTCAGCATTGAATTGAGTCATACTCAAGTGCAGCTATTGTTATTTGACTTTAAAAAGTTGGGGTGAGATGTTTCGTGTATCTACAAAGTAAAACAGAAACTATGAAAAGTTCCACCTTGTTTTTATCACTTTGTGTGATGTCTTTTTCTAAATGTTTAATTCATTTGTCTCATTCTTAAACAAAAGGCTTTCATTGAATAAAAAAATGGTCAAGGATGTGGAGAATAACCAAGCACTCTATTATCAAGCATTATGAAGCAATACAAAGTTTCAAAGTTAAAAAATAGACTGACATCCAAAGGTGGCATTAGCTGATACAATATAGTGCTTGTTAGTTCCTAAGGCTGTTCCACCTATTAAGAGATGTACGCAGAAAGGTTGATAGGTTCAGTGAGAGTGATGTTATTGTGGAAAGTTTAATAAAATGTACTATAGTTCATATTTTAGAGCATCACTGCTCAACTGTATTTATTTTGTGCTACTTTTTCATGAGACTCCAGCAAAAATGAAACAGTGTATCCATTACTACCACTGCCTGGAAGTCCCATCCTCTACTTAATTTTATATACTTAGAGAATTGATTGCAGTATTTGCATGCAACTTTTGATACAGATTGTAGTAGATCTGTAATAGTAGTCCTGGTCTTGAAAGAAAAGTCCTGGTTTTATGTTTTGTCTTACATTCTAATTAAGACTCTAAGTACCGTTGTCAGACTGATTCTTTCTGTTGCTGTATGTGTTCTTTCATTATGTATTAGTTACGTTGACTTTTACTGTTCCTTTCAGCATGTAACAACATTGTCAATACTAAGATATGCTTTTGGGGTTCTGGGGAAGGGCATTTTTAGGGTCTGCAGATGCAAAATTAAATCAAACACACACATATATGTATATATGTATGTGTGTGTGTGTGTGTGTGTGTGTGTGTGTATGAGTTCATTCTCTTAACGAGCCACTTTCTGCACTTTCTGTGTGCATTACTGTTTACTAGAATCACTCCAAGAAAATACCTCAGTGTGTAGAGCCAAAGAAAAAATGTCTACTGAAGTGCTGTTCTGTGGACATAAGTGTGCTAGCTTTTGCTCCCTCCTCTTACCTAGTTTTCCTGCATTTTTCCACCATGTCCCAGTGCCCTACTGTGCCTCTGGATGTACCTTGTCAAATGTAGGTGTGCCATTAAAACCTCAGTATGGTAGCTGCAGGGTAACCTTCTCAGTATTTGCTCTTTTTTGTTTGGGACAGAAGGGCCAGAAAGGGTCTTGACTGGTGTTTCTAGGGTCCTCAGCCACTGTCCTTTGGTGTCTTTGCTGCTGGGAGGAGATCCCGATGCACTGGAAGCAGGTCATTTAGCAGCTCAGCATCCAGAGGGTGCAGCCCAGCATCCAGAGGCGGGCTGTTATCACAGACCACATTATACTTCACCTGTTCCCCTACAGTGACTGGCAGCTGCTTCAGAATGACCATCTGGCTAGGAAAGGCTCCTCAGCACATAGTAGGAACACAGCTCTGGTTGAGTGTTTTGTTTTGAGTAAAATATGTCTGAAGAGAACAGAAGAGAACAGAGAAGTGAAGCACTGCTTCACTGCCAGTAGTGTGGGAAAGGAGAGAAAAACTGCAAGTCCATTGTTCTCTGTGATCTGCAGGTCACCCACATAAATATCCTCCCTCACTGTCCAGGCAAGATACAGGTGAAAATCTGGAACAATAGTCTTCTAATTCATGTTGTTGGGTAACATTTTGCTGAGTAGGCAGTACTTACACATGGCAAGCCTATTAAACTAACAGGCACCTGTACGCATCTGTGCTGACAGCCATCCCTTCCCTTCCTCTTCTCTGGTGCACATTTCTCGGTGAAGAGTAGGTGCCATGCTTTATGTCCTAGGTATATATGCCTTTTTTCTTCTCACCCATCACCCTTGCTGTGTTCTTGGAATCAACTCCTACAGCTGAAAGGACTGTACATCCCTGGTTTGAGGTAACCTGAGGTATTAATTTCTGCATGTTTCCTGCTCCTTCCTACATGCCTTTTCTTTTGTGTGTGGGTCAAACTCAGGGGCTTGGATGATGTGCTTTTGACTGATGGCATCATAGAATTGTTAAGGTTAAGACCTCAAAGATCATCAAGTCCAACTGTTAATCCAGCACCATATTTGCCACTAAACCACATCCCCAAGTGCCACATCTACGTGTCTTTTGAACACTTCTAGGGATGGTGATTCCCTGGGCAGCTAGTTCCAATGCCTGTTCACCCTTTCAATGAGGAAATTTTTCTTAATACTCAATCTAAATCTCCCATGATGCAACTTGTGTCTAATATTTCTCTTGGTCTCATGTCTGGGAAATGTCGTGTTAACCTCTAATGAGACCCCACTCAGGTAAACCCAGTTGATGGAACGTGAAATCTGCATTGGCCTTGGCAGCTCAGCAGACAGTTTTGGAGTAGGGATATTGACTGGTGGTTATGGGACAAGGTGGCATACTTTGCTGCTCTGCATGGGACAGGTCCTGGAAGTGGACGTGAGATACATGAGAAGGCTGTGTTCAACATCCTACTTCAGGACTGTTGGGGCTGTACTGGACTACTACTCCATAGACTGGGACTACTCAAGAGAAGGAATGAAGACAAATCTGTCCTGCAGCAGGTGCTTCAGCTAATTGTGTGCTGGTTGGAGGAGAAGCCCTGAGCAGATTTGACTGGGAGAAGTATGGCATACTGTACTCTTTAACAAGCAGGGGTGATACACTGTGTTCTTTAAAGGCTCATTTGCGTTCCAAGGACATACTTCAGGCAGTGTGAAATTCTCAGTATTTGCCGTGCAGATTACTGTGAAAGTAGAGTAGGGAATTGCTGTTAGTACAGTCTTTGAGAGACAAACTTTGTCTTTCTTTTGTATTTCTGCTTGCACTTGAAGAACTGCTGTTTTCTGTCAGAGTCACCTGCAGTCTGCTGCAAGTCAGTAGGAGTGTCATCAGGATCTGTCTTTCCTGTTGTGTGGCATGACCACCCTTACCAGTTGTTGCTGTGACAACCTGATCAGCACTCTCCTTGAAGGAATCCATTTGCAAAGCCACTGATGAAGAAAGCCCACAACTTTCTCTTACGAAGTTGTCATCCAGCTGGGAAAGTTGGACTCCAGTCATCTCAAAAGGCAACAGCAGCACAGCCTGTCTCCCTGTCCTACCAAAGACTTACTCTACATACTCCATGTATCTCTGCAGACGCACCTGCTGCCGTGCCTTTAGACAGCCCCCTCTACCACTTGTGCCTACAGGTCACTGATCATTCATTCTTGGGCTGTGGAGGAGCAAGGATGCTCTCCTGATCAAGACTAGGAAGATGGGTGAGTGTCAGCTATGCAGGTAGTTCCAGAGTAAAAAGCTGTAGAAAGGTAAGATTAGCAGACCTTCTACAACTTCTTGTTTTGTCACACTCATTTTTTGCCTCAGGAGAAGCTGCCAATTGTTCCTGGTGGTACAGGTGCACAGAAGCCACCAGTCTCATGGTCTTGTTGTTATCCTAAAACAAGGGCTACTTGTTGCTTTTAGACTGAAGATGATAAATTGCCATCAACAAAGCTCACATGCTTTTCTATAAGCTTATTAATTCAGCTCTTCCTACTTTAAAAAATGACAACACACTTACACACACACACACAAACATAACCCGCCCCCCCCCCACCTAAAATAAAAATCCAAACCAAACTTGTTACTTTGAAATAGTGTTTGTATCTTGACATTGTAAAGACTGGTGGGATCCCTTTTATTCCTTTTGCTGTCCTGTGCAGCAGCTGTTTGCCCAGGTGGCAGGATGTAATGGAAGCTCAGGCTGCACAGCTTGCAGGGACTTTTGCCTGTATTAGAGTTTCTATTTGAGATCAAGGGAAGACCATCACAAACTCAGAAAAGAATACTTGTTTTGTGCCTGTATTCTGGTGGGCTTTGTACTGGTGTTTCATTCTGTATATCTGGTCCTGGGTTTCCTGCATCTACCTTCTAATCCCATGGTTATGGGACAATAGTTGTGTTTGAGACATTTGGAAGCACAGCAGAGGGTCTCATGAGAGCAGCAGCAGTGCTGAGTGTGTCAGAGGACACTGAGGTACAACTTGCCCAGAGGATCCTTCACCTGTGGTCAGCTGACTACAGTGATTCACTTGAGTCTGCTTGTCCTGGATCCCAGTGAAGTGCATTTCTGGGTCATTGATTTGGGCGACCCAAAGCAGCAGGGAACACGCTGCATTGACTTAGAGAAGACTAATGTTTCCTGAGGATCTTGGCCTGTCCTGTCAAAAGAAAGTAGAGTTGTAAAGATATAGTGCTGTGAATCTGGCCAGCTGTGAGCTCATGTTTGATCTGATGCAAGTCAGGGAAAGGTAGGCTTCAAACAGTCGTAGAATCATAGAATAGTTTGGATTGGAAGGGACCTTAAAGATTACTAGTTCCAATCCTCCTGCCATAGGCTGAGATACCTTCCACTAGACCAGATTGCTCAGAGCTCCATTCAAGCAGGACTTTAACACATCGAGGGCATCCAGAACTTTTCTGACCAGACTGTTCCGTACCTCCCCAACTTCACAGGAAAGAATTTTTTCCTAGCATCCAGTCTAAACATGCCCTCTTTAAGTCTGATGGCATTACACTTTGTCCTCTTACTAAATCCCTTGTAAAAATCTCTCTTCATAGTTTTTGTAGCTTGTCTTCAGGTACTGGGTAGCTACAGTTAGGTCACCCTGAAATCTTCTGTTGTCAAAGCTGAACAATCCCAGTTCTCTCAGCCTTTTTTTCATAGGAGATGTGCTCCATCCCTCTAATTATCTTGGTGGCCTCTTCTGGACTAATTCCAAAAGGTCAATGTCCTTCCTGTGTTGAGGGGACCCTAGAACAGAACACAGTACTCCACAATACTCACCAGAGCAGAGCAGAGGGGCAGGATCCCCTCCCTCACCCTGCTGGCCACGCTGCTTTGGATGCAGCCCAGGACACGTTTGGCCCTTTGGGCTGTGAGTGCACGTGGCTGGGTCATGTGCAACCTCTCCTCCACCAGCACCCCCAAGTCCTTCTCAGCAGGGCTGCTCTTAATGTGCTCATCCTGATACTGGAAGTTGACCCAACCCAGGTGCAGGACCTTGCACTTGGTCTTGTTAAAACTCATGAGATTCCCATGGACCACTTTCCAAGCCTGGCCAGGTCCCTCTGGATGGCATTCTGTCTTTCACATGTGCCAACTGCACCACTCAGTTTGGGGTCATGTGTAGATTTGATCCCTTTGTCTGTTGTCATTAGTGAAGACATTAAATAACACTGCTCCTGTTAAGGATCCTGGAGGAACACTGCTTGTCACCGTCCATTGGGAGTCTGAGCTGTTGACCACTGCCCTCTGGATGTGAGTGTCCCAAGAAAGTTCTTATCCACCTGACAGTCCACCCACTGCACCCACTGAATCCATCTCTCTCCAGTCCAGAGGGATGAATGTTGTGGGGTGCCATGTCAGAGGCCTTAGGGAAATGCAGATACGTGATATCTGTAACCCTGCCCTTGTCCACTGATGTAGTCACTGTAAATAAAAAGTAAGGTATAAAAGATGCTGGGACACTGGGGATTCTAACTAGTCTGCTTGACCCACAGAGCAGGGTTTTTTCTCATGAGAACAATATAGATGTAGTCTCTACATAGCTTTTGCTGTATGCATTACACCTGCTGGTGGTACCTTGAAACAGCAGCTTAATTTAAAGTGTTGCTGCATAATTTGCTAGAACTTCTTAGTGGGTAACAAATCTGGACACAGGTAGACAAAGTTAAAGAAAGTACTCCAGGAGTAATGATCTGAAAGACAAAATAAAACATGCATTCATAAAGCCATGAAAGTTAACAGTCGAAGAAAAATCAATTTGATGTGGGAGCATGAAGACTGAGAAGGAGTTACAAGGGAAAGCATTCAGACTAGTTTCAAACTCTTTTTGTGTTTCAATGCATAAACAAAGCTGTATTCCAGTTAGGCTGCCCATATAAATTAGGAACAGCTGTCTGTAACAATAATGAAGATTACTTAGAATTTTATTAGTTTGGAAGAAATACTGTAGGAGAATGGATTAAATAAATTTCAGATGAGCTGTGTAGAGAGAGGATATTTTAGCACAGATAGTTTGTTTGCTTTTACACACATTCTGATGTGGATATCCTGTCTTAATTACAGAGCAAAGTAATTGTTCCTCAACTCATACCGAACACACTGCAGCAATAAAAAAAAAAAATTCCAGACTTCATTGCTTATGAAATCATTTCTGGATTTACAGTAGCCATTTATTGTACTTTTTGAGCTGGTAAAATTCTTCAGCAACTCTTTTCTACTGTCTGTCTCAGTGAGTCATGACTTGTAATTGTCAAGAAATAGTTTGCCATTGAGAACTGTATCGCCACCTGTTAAACCTAGACTGAAGGTGTTAAGTAGTTGAGAAGTCTCATTAAAAGTAGTGATTTCTTTATGACTATTGATAATAAATGGCTAGATGGATCAACTGCTGTTTTATATCTTGCCAGGCTCCATCGTAAATATGTTTTAAACCTATGTACTTACAATTTTACTGCTTTTTACCATAAAATCAACGCAAATCAAAGAGTGGCAAGAGTGGGTTTTTAGTGTAACTTGTTCATCACAGGATCTGTTTGTATAAAAAAAACATCATCTGGTAGGAGGGGAGTGCAAAGAAAATAGTACTATTCCCTAGCACTCCTCCCTGGCTACAGCTGACAGAAGGTTCATTTGATGGCCAATTGATTGCTAGAAAGTTATGTTTACCAAAGGTTAGAGCAACTGGCAGATGTATAAATAGAAGCAGAAAATACTTTGCTTTTGGATATTATGAATGGATCCTCCCTGGCAAGTTAAGATGGTCTTCCTTATAAAATTAATCTCCTGAACAAGTCAGTCAGTAGTATAATATTCATTA
Organism: Atrichornis clamosus; assembly: GCA_013400975.1. NCBI lineage: Eukaryota > Metazoa > Chordata > Aves > Passeriformes > Menuridae > Atrichornis > Atrichornis clamosus. The sequence continues at coordinate 23,774 of WBMZ01011793.1, forward strand.
CACTATATAGGTTTTATAACTTTCTATCCCCAACCAGAAAACCAAAACATCCACAGTACTCCCTTTTCTCCTTGCTAAAACTTTAGTTCTATAGAAGGCAGTACCAAGTTATAATTAGATATTTTCAGCTGTTACTTCAGATGTGTGATCTCCATCTCAGTGTTGCTTGTATGCTTCCCAGTTGATTAAAAATAGAAATAGCTGTGGCAGAAATAGTAGTAGAAATAGTTTGGCTAGCATAAATGCTAGTATGTATGCAAAAGAATATTACAGAAATGTAAAGTCAGTCTTAAAATATGGTTAAATTAGTCAGCACACATCCTCATTTAGATGTGGAATGGCTGCACAGTATGGACACAAAAAAAGGGGTGGAGTGGGACCAAATGTGAGCTAGACTTTGAAATGTTTACCAAGAACTTGAGTGGGGGATGTGTTGGGTCACACCAGTGTTGGGAACTATTTTGAAGACTTGTGTCTTCAAAACAACAGGGTTTTTTTCCCACAGAGAACTATTTTATTAATAGAATCATTTAGTTTAGAAAATACCTTTAAGATCGTTGAGTGCAACCTTTGACCAGTCACCGCCTTCTGACCAACTAGTGCCATGTCCAGTTGTTTCTTGAACACCTCCAGGGACAGTGACTCCACCACCTCCCTGGGCAGTCCGTTTCAGTGCTTAACAACCCACTGCTTTCTGATGTCCAACTTGAATGTCCCCTGGTGCAGAATCTCCCCTGGTGAGGCCATTTCCTCTCATCCTGTCACTGGTTGCCTGGGAGAAGAGACTGACCCCGACCTGGCTTCACTCTCCTTTCAGGCAGGTGTAGAGAGTGATGAGGTCTCCCTGAGCCTTCTCCAGGCTAAACACGCCCAGCTCCCTTAGCTGCTCCTCACAGGACTTGTGCTCCAGACCCTTCACCTGCTTTGTTGTTCTTCCCTGGAAACACGCCAGCACCTCAGTGTCTTTCGTTGAGTGGTCCAGAACAGCACAGGGTTCAAGATGCAGCCCGATCAGTGCTCAGTACAGGGGGACAATCCCTGCCCTGGTCCTGCTGGCCACACTATTGCTGATCCAGGCCAGGATGCCATTGGCCTTCTTGGCCACCTGGGCACTGCTGGCTCGTGTCCAGCTGCTGTCACCAGCACCCCCAGGGCCTTTTCCTGTGGGGAGCTTTCCAGCCCCTCTGCCCCAGCCTGTGGCACTGCCTGGGGCTGTTGTGACCCAAGGGCAGGACCNACCCGGCACTGGACCTTGTTGAACCTCACACCACTGGCCTTGGCCCATGATCCAGCCTGTCCAGATCCCTCTGCAGAGCCTTCCTGCCCTCCAGCAGATCAACACTCCCACTTAACTTAGTGTTGTCCACGCATTTACTGAGGGTACACTCAATTCCCTCATCCAGATCATCAATAAAGATTTAAACAGCATTGGGTCCAATACTGAGCCTTGGGGAACCTCACTAGTGGCTGTCTGCCAACTGGTTGTGGCACTGTTGCCCCTGAAAGTGTTGTCACCTGGTGTGCAGTGAGCCAATCTCACACACAAAGTAGAGGCATTTGGTTATTTCATATTTGTTTATTTCATATTTGTGCTATGTGGTAAATCTGCAAAGCTAACACACCTATTCTTGAAACTTTACACTATATATCCATTTCAGCAAACAAATAGAGGCACATTGGCTACAAGTTACCCAGTTATCATTAATTAGTATTCTACATTCTATTGGTTGAATGGAATTCTTCTTCTCATGCTTATTAGTCTCCTTGCTCAGTCTTGCTCTTCTTTTGAGTCATTGGGTTTCTTGGTCCGTGAGTCAGTGGTCGCAGTCCCCTTCTGCCGGAATTACCTTTTACCCAGTAGTTGTGGTGTGCAGCTGCAGATTGAGCTCGAGTTCAAGGGAGCCTGAGGCCAAGAGGCTGTGAACTGCCACCAAACCCTTGCACTGCAAAGTGAGGGGGGATCTGCGGCACCAACCAGGTGTCCAGAGAACAGCAGGAGCCGATGGCTCAGCAAAAAGGCCCCAGACTATTGCACATGGTGTAAGAGCCCAGGTAGTCCTATGTTCAGGCTCCTTCCTTTGAGGCTATGAGGCCTGTTTCAGGCAAAAGCCAAGACGTGATTCACAAGCCTCTTCCCATTCCTGGTAACTCTCTGGGTGAAATGTTTACTGTTTCTGACCCTTGAGATACCAACACCATTCATCATCACTCACTGGGCCCAGCCATCCAGGTGGTTTCTAACCGGGTGAAGAGTGTACCTGTCCAAGGCATGGCCTGACAGCTTCTCTAGCAGAATGCTTTGGGAGACAGTATCAAAGGCTTTGCTGGAGATAGACTACATCCACAGACTTCCCTTCATCCACCAGGCAGGTCACCTGGTCATAAGAAGAGATCAGGCTGGTCAAGCAGGACTTGCATTTCCTAAATCTATGCTTCCTGAGCCTGATCCCTTGATTGGCCTGTATTGTGTGATTGCAGTCAAGGTCATCTGTTTGATAACCTTCATGGGCACTGGGGTGCGTCATTTTGCATGTACTTATCTTACCTACTTGTTGTAGGTAAGCACAGGAAATGTGGATTGAATGGACAGTGAGGCGGATCAA
>WBMZ01011795.1:0-18612 GCA_013400975.1 Atrichornis clamosus
AGGCTCAAACCAAAACAGCATCCAAATCTCATGAGTGCTAGTTCTCTCTTTTCATGAAAAGACTACATGTCTTTTCATGTCTCTGTTTTTTTCTTACAGATATTTTGTTTCTCTAAAGTCTTATGCCTCTGTACAGACATCTTTCTACTTGAATAATTTCTCCCTTCAGTAATTTCTTAGGTGTGAATGCTATACAGATGACATGGAAAAAAAATATGTGCTACTTAACAAGTCTGTATCAGTTAAAATTAATTTGCAAATTCTGCTTTCAGTGAAGTCAATGGAAGTTTGAATACGGCATGAAATGAGACATGCCCAATATTAAAAACTACAGGAGTGTAACATGGAGGATAGGAAGTGGGATGTTTTGTTACTGGTATAGAGGACAATCAAAATTTTTATAAGGATATGTAGTGATAGAAAAAGGGGGGATGGCTTTAATCTGAAAGGGCATAGGTTTAGATTAGATATTAGGAAGAAATTATTTGCTGTGAAGGTGATGAGGCACTGGACCAGGTTGCTCAGAGAATTTGTGGATGTCCCATCCCTTGGCATGTTCCAGGCCCAGTTGGATGGGGCTTTGAGCAACCTGGCCCATTGAAAGTTGTCCCTGTCCATGGCAAGGGGGGGTTGGAACTGGATAATCTTTAAGGTCCCTTCCAACCTAAACCACTCTATGATTCAGTGATAAGGATCATGTGTCCAGGTGAGTGAATAGACCAAATGTGTCCTCTAGCCAATGCCCTTAAGACAAGAACCAGAAAGCAAAATGAAATTAATGATATAAATGCTCTGGCAGCTGCCTTTGGCAGTTAAAATATTTATTTTTAATGAAATGCTTCCCAGATCCTAGAGACAAGCACAAACTAGCCCCCAGAGCTCAGATATTTACAGAACTGCAAATCACAACCAGACTTGTTAGCATCCCATCTTCCTAATGAGCTGATCCAAAAATCCCGACTGATGCTCCAAACCTTGGGGAAGTAAGGGTTCACACCCAGATACAGGCAGAGTAATTCAAACCAGTAGTACCACACACCTGTAAGAAATGTTTTGCAATAGTCTACCTTTATTAGAGCACCTTTCTTAGAAAAAAACCTACTACCAAATGTCTAAGCCCAAAAGTTGTTTATTTCACAAGCCATTAATAACATTCAGAAGAAAACTGTTAAATAAGAGGCTGAAGGTGACCTTTGCCTTCAGACAGCTACCTAATAACCAGTAGCTGTGGGACTTCTGAGATGAAGGTTGCATTTAAGTAGTCAAACATCTGAAAAGGTATCGTCAGGGCAAATGCAAAAGTTGCTGTTTGTATGGAACATACTGGTAGAAGCAGTTTAAAAGTGTATCCAGATTCACACCACCCCCCCCCCTCCAACTCATCCTGGGCAAACAGAATTTCATTTTGGTTTGGGTAAGAAAGTGGAAATTTTCAGATTTGCTACAAAAGTGGCAGAACTCATTGGTTAAAGATATGACTGTCTCTGCATACAAATCAAAATGCAGCTCTCAGAAGAGCTCCTCGGTGTACAGTGTGAGAAAGGCGAGAAATGTGTCAGCGTGAGTGGGGGCTCAGTTCAGACTCTGCTTGAGGATGTAGGAGGAAACAGAAACTTAACTGACAATAAAATTTTCCAAAGGGCTGATTTACCCAAATCAAACCATTACAGTCATAAACAAATCTCACCTAGAGGTGATGTGCTGTGCTGAGCTGAGTCAGTGAAAAGTCTTCATGGAGAGCTGGAGGCAGAGCTGGGTGATGGGCACAGGCAAGGAGCCTGCTCTGCCACCAGGTCAGCGTGGGGCTTCTGGCAAGGGATTTCATTGCTGCCTGTGTCAACATCCTCATCTATTTGATTAGGACAGTATTTTCCTTAGCATGGCCATCAAGAGCTAGTGCTTGTGGGATGCTATACAGTTCTCAGAAAAAAGACAATTGCACTTTCTAATATGTTTTGTAAAGGAAACAATAACATCCATAAAATAGAGACTGCCCTCAACACTTTTTTTCCTCTCTAGATTTTTGGCTAGCTTTTTCTTAAAGCACAGTTACATGCTTCTGCTGCTTTGGCTGATAGAGCACCAGATAAACAACTCTCAATGCAAAGGTTTTTTCTAATTCCTCTTGAACATAAAATATTCTGAGCTGCAAGGCCATTTTTTGCTTCCACAAACAGCAGTCAAAATAATGTACCTACACTTGCAGGAAGATTTTGCCTTACGATTTTTATGCCACTGTTTTGGAATTCCACACACACATAAAAGAACCACCTTCTTTCCTAAATCTAATTTACTATTGAAAATAGCTAAGTCTTTTAAATAGGGTAATAATAGTCCCTTTAAAAATCTGAGAAGTACTGATGCTGGGTTTTAAATTTAAGCTCCGTGGGAAGATCTGTTAGGATCATAAGGGTGACTGGTTTTAGTAGTGAAGGAAAACACAGATATTTTTTGGCCCCCTGTGTGAAGGAAGAAGCACTTGACCAGGTCCCAGGGGTTATGGGAGAAGAACTGAAGAGCAGAGCGTTTCAGAAGGAGACATTCCATGGGTAACATTGAAATGATTCAAACTGTAATTAACTATCCCTGCTGTCTCAAAATACAGGTGCATGTGCATTTGGGAATGAGAGTATCAAATTACAAACTGAGTCACTCGACAAGCTTGTTTTACCCTTCCAGTTATGCAAGCCAGTTTGTGACTCAGCAGCTATACAAGTCTGTTCTCCGATGACAAGACAAATCAGTTCTGCAGCTGAGTCAGTCAGAGCAGCCTTTTCACACTGATAAATTCAGCAGTCAGCCACACTACGGAAAAGATTGTGGAAGCTTTATTACCTATGTGAGATAGAGTAAATATATTTTATAGGAGAATAATCTTCAGCTCATCTTCACACAAGGAACTAATTGAATGGGGGAGGGAAAAGCTGTCATGGCATTACACTGACCAATGTTCACGGTCCTTTAACTAAAAGAGATTTTCAAAGAGATTAGGTTTTTTTCTGATAGTGTTTTCGGTTGCTACTGTTGTGTGTTCATCCCTTAGTAATAAAAATCACCTGACAACCTGCTGTAATTGCAAATGTAGCTAAGAATTAATTTCTTTAATTGTCTTTGACTTTTCTCTCGAGGGTTGCAAAGAATTTCCTACATGTTTGTGTCACAAGGGGGGAAGTGTCATGACAGCTACAGGCAGTCACAGATTCATGCACACATTGGCATGGGAATCTCTGCCCCAACCTGTTCCTTGAATGCTGACTTTTTGCTGGCACCAACAATAAGCTTTCCTTACCCTTCAGGCTTGATCTTTTTGAGGTGCCAAGTATGAACGACTGCTGCCAATGGTCTTAGCACTTGAAATACCTAACCTAAGTCAAAGTTCTTAAGTCTACTGGCAGAACGTCTAGACTGCATTTGGAGCTTTAAGTGAAGAAACCACTGGATAGACTGCACTTCTCACTCTCTCTGCCTGTAAAAAATATATCCCATTAATCCTGTTCCAAACCAGGTGTCTTTATGCCCATGCCCAGAGGTGAACATCACAAAGAGCCACGATAGTTGGTATAATAGCAGCACCATGAGGCTGTGAGTGAGGCCCCATTGGGTGAGTACAAACACTGTAGAATGCCTTAGCCAAGAGGAGCTCGTTGTTAAGTAACACGAGGCTGAAAGAGATAGAGAAAAAGGAAATGGAGAGTTATGGTTTTCAAATGTTTTCCTGTCATACTGAAGGCTTTTCCAAAAAAGGGCTGCCATACGCAGCTGCGTGTGAATACCAAATCATCTGTGCTTTACAACAGCTATTCCGAGAGACACATCAGCCGTCATCTACACGGTCTGCACGCATCCTGTTGGGGCTCTAGATTACAACCCCAGTGCCACCAGTTTTCACAATGACTGGTGCTTTTCTCAAAGCCTCTTTCCCTGCAATCAGTTGAGTCCATGAATATTTGTAAATGCTTTAGGTCTTTGAAATTTAAGTACCTTCAAACATGATAAAAATAAATACTTTCAAACATTTATGGAGAAAAGCAAATACAAACTAAGTGAAATACAGAAGCTCAAAATGCAAAAAGAGCAAACAATACATGTTACTTAAAAACAACAGCAAAAAAAAATCACCTCTTTAAAAGATTACTTTAAAATGTCCAGGTTCAGGTGATTTTTTTGTCAAGTAGTTTTGGGCTTTTGTTGGTTTCAAGGTTTCTTAGTCTGCATGGTGCTGAGGAGGTGGGGAGGAATATTACAGTCTAAAAGAGATAACATCTTTCTGGTGTACTCCTTGAATAAGTTTGCTTTTCAAAAGCAGCAATTCTCTTTCAAGCTCTCAAATCACATTCCAAAATGTATAGATGGGATGGTTATCATCATACATTACTAACATTTCCCAATCCTGACTATAAATACCTTGCTTCCAGTGGCTTATTCCTTGCCAAGTCTCAACCCTCTGGGTTTATTTTTTTATTTTTGAGGATCTAGTAATTAAGCAATTTTCAACTTGTGACGAATAAGACTTTCCCAACAATGAAACCAGCAATCAAGAAGACATTTATCATAAGTTAGTAAGAGTTGTGATTTGAACATAATAATTTCTCTATGGTGCTTGGTGTTCTGAAAAATTATGTTCTATTTGCCTTAAAAGTAATAAACAGCAATACTGTGATAAAGCTGAAGGTGAGATACATTGCATCACCTTATTAGTGAGAGCTTTACTTTCACAGTTAAATGCAAGAGGTTCATGTACATTTCTTATTTCAAATGAGGAAGTTCCCAACCCAGGTTGAGAAACAACGCTTTTATACAGCAGCAGCCTTCCAGTACCTAAAGGGGACTTACAAGAAGTCTGGAGAGGGACTTTTTAGCAGGGTGTGTAGTGATAGGACAAGGGGAAATGGTCTTAAGCTGAAGGAGGGTAGACATAGACTTGATTCTATAATTCTGTGGTTAACTGGTGGTCACTGGTATGCCTCTTCCTAGAGATGCATGGAAAGAAGTTATATTCTTCCATCTGTAATGACACTAATACCCTAAATATCCATTGCCGCCTCCTCTCTCCTTTGCTGTTTGTCCCATGAGCAATCCACAGCCTGAAATTTCGTAACATGAATTAGTACAACACACAGCAAATACGTGAGCTGATAACTCACTGATATCAGTGGCTTCATGCTTCTTCTACTATTATTTTGTACTTTTATGAACTGACTTGCTGTGCGCTAACAGGTGAGTTGCCCTTGTGCACAAGACAGATGATAGATGTTTTTTGTCTAGATAAGGCTGATGACACCAATGCCCTCTGTGCTTACTGCAGAGAAGAGGTGAAATGATGAATAATTGTGCTCATGTGTGTAGGGGAAAGCTGGAGAGAGAAAAGGCTGGTTAAACATTGGCTTCCTTGTATAGGACATTTTTAAGTACTGTTCTGAAGAAATCAGTATTTTTAAAACATGATAATTATGTGGCAGATAAAAAAAGAAACAGCTGCATTAAGCAGCTTTGAAAGTCACTTCAAAAAAGCAAAGCTGCCTCCTCTGTCCTTACTGTTCCCTGCACATAGGAAGAATACAGTGATGTGATACACAGAGCTACTCAATGGCCAAATCAATTTCTTCTAATTTAAGTTTGTGTACATTTCTGATATCTTCTCTAGGGCCTAATTAAAGATGTACCTTTCATCACTGCTACCTTTGTCTACCTTTTTGAACACAATTAATAGCTGTGGCAGTTTATCTAGAGTGAATGAAGACAAGACACCCAAAGAAAATGGGCAGCATACAGATGCATCTTGGATAGTCCTGTAGTCTTCCCCAGTTTTGTTGTGCTTACTATTATTACTTCATCTTATTTCAATATGCATGACAAGAACAAACCTTTCCCATTACAAAAATGTCTGTGGACACAAGTAATTCCAATTCACCTGGCAGACTATTACTGGCTCTATTTTTAGCCTGAAGAGGTAACTAATCACATTAGTGGACAGGTTTTTACTTTCAAAGTGATGGCTTTGGAATAAAGAACTTGCCTCTAAACAGCAAGTGAGAGGTGCCTCTCCCAGACCTCCACTGTGCTCTTGGTAGAGGTGCTCCATCTCCCTCCACACCACATTCCTCAGGTCACCACATTATTTCAGTCTCATCTCTAAGTGCTGTGCTAGTGACCCCTGCTGCATCTCTGCTTTTAGCGTGCTCCTACACCTTGCTAGGAAATTCTCAGTGGCATCTAAATTAAGATAATTCAATTGTGATGCACACCTAAGGTACACAGCTGTTATTCAGACCCATACAGAAGGAACAGTGCATCACAGTGACATTCACAAGCATTCCTTGAGTGTGAAGCTAGTAGGCTCAGTCTTCGTGATCCCTATGCTGCTCCTAGGTAAGGCACCATTAGTGCAGGTCACAGGTCTATTCAGTTTAACAGTTTTTCAGTAGTGAATTTCTTCAGCTGCAGTCTGGTTTTCAATAATATGATTGACTACATTGATACAGAGCAGCATGAAGTGTATGCCTTGAATGGTACAATACACGGTAATTTTTCTTTGCCTATTTTTTTATTCCACATTCTTCCAATCTGACAGCTTTGGAAGAGAATCAGCCACCCAACCCTAATAGAAGCTATCAGATGTTTGAGTATTTATGCACTATAAAATCAAAGCAAAAACAAAACACGTTTTCTAGTAGTGGAAGAAAGTTTAAAACTTAACCATGCTTGCAAGGACTGTGTTTCCTCTGTCCCAGAAGCAGCCCCAAAGGCTGCAGGTGGCTGCAGTGGGAAGGCATATTCTTACCCTGTAGCAAAATCATGATCCTGACTGCAAGGAAAAGAAATGAGGGGAGTTTACACAAGACAAGGTGGAAAAAGATACTTGCTTATGAAACTAGTTTTTCACAGGATCTTTGAGAAAAGCAGCAAAAATATCTTCTCCCTCTTACAGGGCCAAAATAAGGGCTTTCTGGGGTTGATAATGTTCATAGACTATAACAACATTTGAGAAACTGCATATGTTACAAAAATATCTTCACAGTACATGTGATGGCATGGGAAATCTGAAAAAAAACCCCAAAACATACAATTAGAGAAAGAAAACTTTTCCAGCCTAAAATTGCTAAGTGGTAATGTGACCTCTGCATACAATGATTTAAGAACCCTGTTACAGCAGAAGCAATATATTTTTAATGAAATGCATTCCTTAAAAAAAAAAATTCACGCCACATAAAGACGTGTTTTTATCATTATTTTATTTCTCACACCATTCTTTTCAGGCTAATTCAATCTCAAACATTTTTTCCCCTCTGCATTTATAGGACAAATCAATATAGTGAAGAATAGGGGAATTTCTGGAAAAAAAAAAAGGCACACCTCTCCATTTTATCATCTTTCTATATGTGTGTTGGATTTATCTATTATGACTATCACATCTCCTTGTTTGCAGGAATTTATGTCCTCATGCTTCTACTCAAAGAGTCAGTAGGGAATTCAAAAATTTGGTTACATCTTGTCTTTCTCCATCAGCAACCACTCTCTACCCTCTTTCTCTACATTTTGGAGGAGCAACCAACTACTCTGGTTTTAGGGAAGAAGATTGTATGCAGGACCAACTCTGACATCCAGTGGCCTTCACAGTTCTTTACATGCTCCTGGTGTCTCCACCATTTGAAACTTGGCTTGAAGGGATACGGCACTACTCTCCAAACAGATAACTTCAGCACTAAAATCAACACATTTATGTGATTTCCGTAAGTAAGCATCGGTTGTTGTATATTCTGATAATTATATTTTATGGTATTCAGTACAAAAACCTTGATGTATCCCAAAATGTAACTTATTCAGGAATTGTAATCACACAAACATGTTATCACTGATTAGTTATTCTCTCTCTAAATATCTTCATCTCCTTTCCTCCATTCATTCAGTGGAAATGAAATATAAGTGCCCTAGTGCAGGCATTCATTTTGTATGGACCTAACAAGAAAAACAAGGCCCAACAACAGATTGTAATTTTGTATAGAAGAAGAAATGAAGAGAAAGCAAATATAACTGAATATAATTCTTCAAAGGTAGCAGATGAAACTTTTTATTTTTTGAGTGAAACCTGAAGTGATTACTTGTAAATAATTGTTATTTGCCTGTTGGCTGGTGATTTTACTACCTGTTTTTTCTTCCTTTTATTGGTAAGCTTGTCTGATACTCTTAGAGGGTTTTTGATCAAAGCCAATATAGAGTGAGGTTTTGGTGTAATTTTTCCCTCTGCATGCCTGAATGCAGCATTTCAATCTGGCCTACTAACAGACTTGCTCAAAAATTTCAGGTTTACACTGCCCTTTCAGGGTTTTTTGTTTTGTTTTTTTAACTAGAACTCTAGCACCTGTTTAATTTAATGCATCTATTATTTCTAGAAATTCCTGCAACATCTACAAGAGATGGATAAGTTTCTGGGCACCTTTTTTGTTCCAAAGACTGATTATTTTAATCAATACATGTCCTGGCATAGAGTTTCCAAGAGGCTAGCTACAAAACAGCTCTGAGGGTAGCTCTATGTGTCACTGTGTTGGCACAAAACATCTGTGAGCATTCTTCATGCCATCCCACTCTTTAGAAAGATGCCATTTAAAAAAGAAACGAAAGGTTTCCCATGTTGAGAATATGTCTTTTTTTTTTTCTTTCTGTATACCAGCACACATAGAAACTCCTAAAGAGTTGTGTTTGTTTATTTTTCTCTCTTGGTCTCTCTGCAAGCAACCATAGAATGCAACTGCTGTATCCAGCTGTGTAATCTGCTTCCGGCTAAGTAAGCCTTGGTAGCAAAGACTCAACAGATCCTCATAAAAATAACAAAAAAAACCCAACCCAAACCAAACCAAAACAAAAAATTATAGTCCTCATGTAGTTCTTTGCACTAAAGGGTAAGGACACTTCAGAACATTGTTTTTACATTGCCTTCTCTGGCCTTGGTTTTATAAGACACTTGCTTTTAAACAAGGGGCTTAGAACCATCTGTGTTTTCACATAGCATTTCCGTGGATTTCTTTTGACTACAGGGCATTTGCAAGGACAGGAAGAAATAGCTTAGTGTTCTGTTAAAAATTTGTGGCAATGTGTTTTTCCTATTTTAAAACAAGTAATTAAAAGCACTGCTATTGTATGAAAGCATGAATCACTTCATGCATATTAAACTTAACATTATGTAAACTCTTGACGAGAGCTGGAAAAGTTTTCTGTTTTGGTGGATGATAAAATTTATTTCAAGCTCAACTTTGACCAAAGAAGATAGGCAACAGAAGTTATATTTTCTATGGGTTTTATTTCTACTTGTGAATGTAACATTCAGATAAAATACTATCTGCACTGTCAACAAATCCTTTTCAACATTAATTTTGACTTAAATCCCCTGACCCTGCTCAGCTGCACAGCCTGCCTGGGGAAGAGTAACTCAGAGCTCTTCTGCTTACAAAGGAACAGAGATGGGACCTACTGGACTTCCCTCAGCTGCATGTAGCAGAAGTAACCTCACCAACCTTCTTCTTTTGAGTGGACCCGCAAATGCTGTGCCCTTCTTCAGCCATTCTCTGTGTAGACTTGTACGAGAGCTACCACGGATTGTGTTGTGCTGCCCTCTAACCAAGCAAAGGGCTAACGAAAAAGTGTGTTGGGCTGCTCTTGGCACCTCCTGGCTGCTTTTTTGGTAGCTTTTTCTTTCTCCAGAGCCAGACTTCCCATGTCCCTTATTTAGGAAGCAACAATTGGGATGTGGTTTGTACAGACAGTATCAGAAGCTGGGATTAAGCTGTGCCCTGAAGCGTGAGCCTCGGGGCTTTGCTTTCCGGCTTTTCTGACACCTCCTGGCAGAGAGACTTTCTGATGTTGTTCCCCATGATCCACTGCCTGGGTGTTTCTTAGCCAGGTTTGACAGTAGATGCCCCTTGGATTCTCAGGTGAATCGAGAGGTATCAAAGCTGTATCTTTGCTTTACAAACTAACAGGAGGGTCGAGGCTTTAGACTGAGGCTCGATTAAGGATCTGCCTAAATCTGTCTGAGGCGCAGCCCTGGCCCGTGCTCAGAATGCGAGATCTGGAGCTAGTCAGAGTACGTGCTTTAAAATAGCCCTGTGTTACAGATTCCGGCCCGGAGTTGTAAATACCATTTGGTTTACTACTGGATTAGCCAACTCACGGGATTGCACCGGTAGTAAATAATTTTATTACAATATCAATATTCAATCGTGCCGGGGCCCGTCCCCCCGGGCGGGGCGAAGAGGAGACTACAACTCCCGGGACGCCCTTCCCGGCGCGCTCCCGTCGGGCACCGCGGCAGGAAAAGCGGCGGGAAGTGCTGTCTCGCCCCGCCGGAAAAGGTTCACGGCGCCCGGGCCCGTCCGCGTCCAGGCCCGTCCGCGTCCAGGCCCGTCCTCGTCCAGGCCCGTCCTCGTCCAGGCCCGTCCGCGCTCCGCCCGCCCGCCCGCAGCGCCATGACGGACCGCTACACCATCCACAGCCAGCTGGAGCACCTGCAGTCCAAGTACATCGGGACGGGACACGCCGACACCACCAAGTGGGAGTGGCTGGTGAACCAGCACCGCGACTCGTACTGCTCCTACATGGGCCACTTCGACCTGCTCAACTACTTCGCCATCGCCGAGAACGAGAGCAAGGCGCGCGTCCGCTTCAACCTGATGGAGAAGATGCTGCAGCCCTGCGGGCCGCCCGCCGACAAGCCCGACGAGTCCTGACCCTCCGCCCTCCTGGTCCCTTGCCCGCTCTCCTGTGTGGTTCCCGCGAAGGACTGACCGGGTGAAGCCTTGCAAAATGCCTGCTCCTGGACAGAGCCGACTCTTCTGACTGTGCAGTCGTTCACATTTTTTTTCAAGTGGAAAATAATAAAGCTTACTGGGCATTCCTAATGTTTTGTTTGGTAGTCTGCTAGTAAGAGCTTTTTGTTCCCAAAGGAGTGCTGGTACTAGGTAGTGAGCGTTTCGATACAGCCATCCGAGGTGCGAGTCTCGGGTATTTCCCAGACAGCATTTTCCCGTCTGGGATGAATGATGCTTGCTTACAAGAAGGAGAGAGGGGAAGTTTGTTGGTACTCAAAGGTTTTGATTTCTTGTTAGCGTTATTATGTGGGGTGGTTTGTGGTATAACATAAGTCAGTTGCTCGAGTACTTTAAAACTCCAAAATAGCTTTTTTTTAAATAGCGTTTTCTTGCTTCATCTTCCTCTTTCCTGTACTTTTGAATTTTCAAACCTTGATTCTTTTTGATACAACTTAGCTGCATTTTTTCCTCTAACGCTTTCTAGTAACCTAGCATTTATATTTTTTCTACATTACATTAAAAAAAGGTATTAATATTGGGCTTGGCTTCGTTTTGTGGAATAGGAATATAAGGGTTAGTTGCTACTGCTTTGAAGTAAAATGCCCCGAGGTGACGCAATCTTAGATCAGATTCCATACTGAACCGGTGTTGATTTGTCACTTAAAATAGGCTTTCTGTTCACTTACAGTAAAATTAAGTTTTGAGTTCTCATGAATGGAAAGACTTTGGAGCAAAACTGTGAGATACCTTGCTTGGAGAAATAAAATGTTCTCATTTACAAACATGTTTGTTTGTATTAACACTGGAAAGTCCCGTATTTTGTGATCGTCTTGCAAAAATTGGGCAAAATTTGTGTCTAAATCAAGCAAGTTTCCTGTTATGGTCCCTCTTAAAAGTCTATTCTATTGCCAGATCTTAGAAACTTGCCTTCCATTAGGCATCCCCTCTGCTGGCAGCCCATGGGCAGTTGGTGTGTGCAATAGATGGTGGCAGAGGAGCTTGAGCCTTGGTGCTGGGCCTTGGGAACGGGAAAAGCTGCAGCGAGGATAACAGCTGCTTTTGTAATGGCTTGGAAGCTGAACTTGCAATGTTTTGTGAAGATAAGTCTTGAATCTCTTACAATAAGGAAAAACAGGAACCATGCAATTTAATAATTCTGCATAAATTAGAACTGAACACATTTCACAGAAGATTTCTCAGCGGATAAACGAACAATAAGCTCTATCTGTGGATATTCTCAGTACATTTTAAAATGTGAGCAACAGATATGTGACACATAAGTAAAGATGAATGCCCTTTTGCAGGTCAGCTGTTCACTATAAAGGCCAAGCAGCCCTCCGGGACAAGTCAAGACTTACGTGGTGAATGAACTTGGCTGGTTGTGCAGGGTGTACTTACTTGAATCCCAGTTAGGCACATACCTCTGTTTTAGTGCGGTTGGAAGAGGTTTTTAGAGTGCCTGTACTAAGTAATGATTATGAAACATTATAAACACTTTCATAAAAAATAGAGAAAACCAAAGGGAAGTTACAATTCCTAAGAATTCAAGATAAACTTGTAGTGAATTGGGAAACACTGAAGAGTTTGTTTCTGGACTATGGTATTCTTCCTAAATCCGAAAGCATTTAAAAACCAACAAAGGCAGTGAATTCTTTCCCATTTTAGTACTGAGAAGGGTAAAGCCTCCTAAGAACAGAGTTAATTATCAGATCCATCCTGTTGGGTTGCATCTGATTTTTACCTCTATCCTGATTGAAAGACGAAGGGTACTATTTGTTTATAAATTGGATTGATACTTGCATTATGTTCTTTTTACATCCAAGCAATATGGCTTTAAATGGGCTTGCTGCTGTAAGCTCATTTTCCTGACTTCCTGTGCCTTCTTTTCATATAGAAATACAGACTATTTCCAACATAATGTGCATTGTATTTGGTAGGAAGGAATTTCACGTGCTTTTGTTTAACCTTGTAAATTCTTTGTAGAGTAGAACATATATGCACTTTTAATTTAAAAATAGATATTATACATAATATTTAATGACCATTTATCTAAAAATAGAAAACTGAAATGATGTAATCTAAGATATGAACACAGTGAGAACTATGAGGTTGTCTGGTGAAAGACAAAAAGTTTGCTTCTAGTTCCTTAGTTATAGATGATTCAAGAGAAGAACCAAGTTTGAATCTTAGTGAAAAAGCACTCAAAACTTTGTGGTGAGATGGTTTATTTTACTTATAAATGGGTTACATTTAATCCAGAAAATTTTACTGTAGAAGTGCATTCTCATGTTCATTTTTAATTATGTTACCATTCTCTTGGTAATATGGCTCTCTCTTATACCAGGCAACATAAGTGTGAAGTTTGCTAATTATTTTATAAATTAAGAAATCTTGGCAGTTTACTCAGTTTCTGTATTCAAGTTTCTTTTCATTAGAATTGATTTTTTAAATTTTTTTTACTACACCAGAGGGCAGCAAATGCTGGTATCCAACTGAAGGCACATAAGTAACAGACAGAAATGCATGCTATCTTGCAAAATTAGCTCGAAAAAATAGGTGGATACTTTAAAAAATTGGCAAAGCTTTCCAATAGGCAAAATTTATTAGCTTTTTTCAATTGGTTAGTTCTAAGGTTCAAAGTGTATATTAGACCTTTTTTCACAATGGGTGAGTAGGATAGTGTGGGGGTCCTAGCACAATACCATAGCACTGTTGCTCTGAGTACCTTGATCTTTTTTTAATTTTCTGATTTATCAGAATGATAGAAGTACATTAGTTAACATTTGCACAGTGCAGCAATTGCACTAGTGAGCTTTTTTCTACAAACTTTAAAACTTGGGCCAATTCTTTCATTTTAGTCATGTTCAGCATAAATCTCAGTTGTTTTTTAAGATCATATGCATATATGATAGATGATAACATTTGTAGTCTCTTTTAGCATCAGGATTTTACTTCAGCACATCAGATACTTCCTTTTTAAAGCTGAGCTATTTTAAGCAACACTGGTTCCTGAATCCTCATCAGCACTCTGTTGTTTCTGTGCTTTTGCACCACTCATTCCATAGATTTTCTCTAGCAAAATGAAAAAAAAAACCCCAAACATCATCCCTCCCTTTCTTCTCCACAAGACCTACTTGGTTTCATGGTACACAGAGGGGTTGTTTCTTGGTAGTTAAAGTTTAGTCATGCAATATTTCACTTTAGTATTAATACATCCATAAATGCATGTTCTATGCACTTCCTCTGCCCTGATACCCAAAGAACTGAATCACTTTTAAAATGGATGAAGCTGGCACATTGCTGCAAGTTAGACATCCTTGTTAGAAAATCCCATTAATGTTTCTTTGTTCTTTGTCTATTTGCCATTTTCCTTCTATATTCATCTCTTCATTAATTTCAATCATATTTGATTTGGAAAAAGAACTCCTGTGAATATGATAAAAGTACAGTGTATTCTTTGTTGCCTTTTGAAATTAAGCCATCATTCTATGCTGTCATGAAGAAATGTGTAAGGATGCTGACGTACCTGAATGCTTCTGACTGCTCTAAAAATAGAACTAGAAGAACATTTTTTTTTTAGGGTTCAGAACGTCAACTTTTTTCTGTCTCATTTTCAAGCCAGCTTGGTAGTTACTTTTTATTGTAAAAACACAAAATATGCTGGGCTCCCCCTTGCAACACATACCAGAATAGTCTTTACGACAAATAGCTCACAATTGGAATTTATTTTGCAACCCACAGCTGGAATCAAACGACTGGAATAGTCCACTTCAGATACGTCTACTCAGACTCCTTGGTTTTTGTGAAAAAGAAATTTAGTCCAAATAATTGATACTCTGATCATGGATGAATAATAGTTCAAACTTCTTGTAAGTTGCAAAAAAATTCAATTTTGAGGTGATATTTGTGAAATTACAATTTTTAAACAGGTAAATGTTAACAGCATTTACTCAGGTTCAAGAGAGGCATGGTTGCCCCATGTTTTTTCTGCTGGCCAGCTGGCTTAGAAGCTCTCAGAGTCTGATGCCTCACAGGTAATGCTGATATCAGTGCTTCTGGGACTGCGGTGTAGATCACATTGCTGCAATGGAGTTAAAATTAAACTAGGAGAAGTTAGGGTTTGTAAACGCCCTACAAAGCCCCAAGGTTACGTTTAATGCTTCCCTTCCCCCATCAGATTTGTAGCTTGACCACACATGGCAGTGGCATAACTGAGTGGTGAACTGCCATGGACAGACTGGGAATAACCAAGTGGATGGGAAACTGGCTTAAGTTGCCATTGCTAAGGAAGGAAACCTACATGTTTTATATTCTGAGCCAGAAGTCATTACAATCTGTGCAGAAACTATGGGGTAAAAACCTGCAGGTTGCTGTGTGATTTGGTACGTGCATATCTGAGCACACATATGTAAAGCTCAGAGAATCAGAATTAAACATGATCATAGCACACAACAGAGCAGACATCAGATGGGACAGGCAAACAAGTTTTGCATTTCCTCATGTTTAAGTAGAATGTAAGTAATGTTCTTTTTATATAGCATTAAAATAAATTAATTCTGCTTTCTAGTTTTTTAAAAGGCAAATTAGTCCTAATAGTTACTAGCCTAGCAATTTTTCCATCATATGTCATCAGCTACACTTGATCCTCAGACTTTTAGTATGCATCACAGACTGAAAATTTGCAATTTTGATTACTGTCTGAGCTATAGAATTAGCGGAGAAGCCAAGGATATTTAGAGGAGGTGGAATGTTTCTGTTAAATGTAGTTTTCCAAAAACAAGCAGTGAGCTTCCAAGGTCATGTTCAGGACGTAGGTAAAATTAGTTAAATTTGAAATGTATTTGTTCACATACTACCTTTTCCAGTGATAGCATGGCCCCAGTGTTTAAATATTCATCTTAACCTTATTGTTCTGATAAGATTTCCTGGAGGAACAAGAAACATTAGGAAACAGGTGACTTTAATAGTTACTGTCCTAATAATACTGAAATGAAAAGCCATGGAAGAAAACAAAGCAGTCTCTTTCATCCTGTGCCAATCCATGTTTGTGGGGGAAGAGAAACTAAAGCAGTCTTATAAGAAAGATGGGGACAGACTAAAAATAGGGTCTGTTGTGATAGGACAAGAGGTAATTGTTTTAAACTGAAAGACTCAGACTAGGTTTAAGGAAGAAATTTTTTACAGTGAGAATGGCAAAACACTGAAACGGTTTGCTCAGAGAGATTGTAGATGCTCTGTCCCTGGAATTGTTCAAGGCCAGACTGGACAGGTCTCTGAGCAGCCTGGTGTAGGTGAAGATGTCCCTGCTCATTGCAGGAGGGTTGGACTAGGTGACCTTTAAAGGTCCCTTCCAACATAAACCATTTTCTGATTCTGTGATTCTAATGTGAGTGGGGAGAAATCTCATCTATCAAAGTGTCATAGCTGAGCAAAATAAAGAGGACTTTGTTTTGCTCTAGAAAGGATCAAAGCTGTTGCTAAGATTGTGGAAGTGCTTTCAGTATCTCTCTCATGTCTTTCCAGTGCAGGGCATGTGACAGTATTACTTTTTAACTGTAAAAAACACAGGCTTTCATGTCATTCTGCTGAGGGATTCAGCTTCTTTTCAAATGTTCTGCTAGATCACTGTCAAGGCAACACTGCATCTAATACATTTAGGCCTCTAGGTGTTAAATTCTCTGATGTCCATTTTGCAGAACAACCATAGCATGAAAGTAATCAAGTTAAAAAAGATGGAGGATGTAAGAATATGTGGCATCTGCCCCTCCTTACCTTTTTCGGAAAATAGTCTTCACATTGTAAGTGTCTGAAAGCTCTTGTTCAATCTGTGGAGCAGCAAACCCAATGAGAACTAGAGGGACACATGTTTCTTTAGAATTCCTTTCATCTTTCTGGTACGTCTGTAAAGCAACAGTCTGGTGAAAGCCAGAATAAGGTCTTTTATGCTATCTTAGCATGATACCATGATTTCTTGACACACTGGTCATTGCAGATGAGACTGAGCTGAGATTGGTGCAGGAATTTTCTTAACTTTGCAGCATTCGTATTTTATATCCTATTTGGCATAAATAAATAAATAAATATTGAAAAAAACAAATATATTATGCCGATGAATGGAGAATAGTATATGCTTGTGTTTTCTGTTTACTGCTGACAGGGTATTAGCATAAGTTACTTCCTACTTGGACACCTTGAGCGACATGCATGCAGATTCAGTACTTCATATTTTAAAAGACTAAGGGTGTCTTTGGCATTGTCAGACCACTGTTTGTGACAGTTTAAGAGATGACAATAACTGGGGCGCACTGCTTCACCTGCAACTGCTCCACAGTGCTTTTGGGATGCCTTTCAACTCACGGGGCTGGACTCTGAAAGGTATCACTGGGTCAGACCCATGGGCCTCCATGGGCTATCCTGAACGTGTGGCAGACCCATGCACAGGTTGGGAAAGTGGTCTGAGCCCACACCAGAGCTTTGACACTTTGCTAAGGAGTTACAATTGGCCTTCATACAAGTGTTGCTTAAAGAGCTGTATTCTGCTTTTCATTGCTTAAAATGTTTTTCTTCTAAGACACCGATTCTGAATCACCTATTTGCATACAAATCTGTGAGCATTGCGGCCGTCCTGGGGTGACCCTGGTAAGTTACGGTGAGTGAGGGCTTTGGCAAACAGTTTCCCCAATGCTCCGCTTTGTGGTTTTATTCCCAGTGTTTTGATTGCTCACTTGTGGTGAGGCTTTAAGGAAAAGAGATGGTCCATATGCTCATCAAACAAATCACAGGAAGCATCTAGGCCTGTGGTATCTCAGCGGCAGGACAAGATTACTGCCTTGGTGGAAAGCGAAGACCTTGCGGGGCAGTGCAAGGCCACAGGTGGGCCCTACAAGGCTTTGCTCCCCTGCAAGCTAGGATTTACCAAGCTGCCAAGCAGGGCACTTGGACATTCAGTCTGTTAGTCATCCAGACCTGGATCTTACCTAGCTTTTGCCATCTCATCTGGAGATTCTTATTGAATCACAGAGTGTTCAAGCACTCAGTGTCTCTCTGAGTCAGGCCTTTAGGCAACATTTCTTCTCTGCCCGTGAAAGCTTGTACCCTGCCAGGTGCTTTGCAAGCAAGGGAGAAGCCCCAGTAGGGTCTGCAATCTAGTCAGAAGAAATGTGTATGTGAAGCCCAGTGGAAAAGAAGATCCCTAGGAATGCTGATGGAATAATGTCCATGGACACCTCTTTCCAGCTGCATGAACTTCATACCAAAGGTTTGTGGCTGTGAGCTCCAGAACATGGGCCTCATTCTTCCAAGGGTATCACTGAGCTGCTGCTTTGCTCTCAGATATGAAGCACGGTGCAGATGAGACAGTGAAAAGCCAAACTTTAAACACTGTAAAGAAATTGAAGCAACACCCCCAACACATGCACTGCTGAGACTGCCAGCACCAGTAGAAAGGTGGACTTAAGTCACTAATGTATGAGGGTTGTATTATCTATTGGTCATGATGTATGTTTTCTAGGAAATGAGGCAGCAGGGCTGAGGGATCACAGTGCTTAATAATTCTTGGAAGAAGAGATTTCATCCTTCATGCTGCTCTTATGGCAGTTAGCTGTAAGCCTTTCTCTGAAAGCTTATCTACCTCCCGCCCCACTGCTCCAAGGACACTACCAGAAAAGCTAGTGTTCATGAACTGGGAACAGAACATTTTTCTTGGCAGAGCTGAGCAGGGAGCTTCAGGCCCTGTCTACACAAAGAAAATAAGGGAGTGTGTGAAATCAAAGTAAAATGCCTTTTCCTGGCTGTTACTCTGTGGGGTGCA
>WBMZ01011797.1:140-28781 GCA_013400975.1 Atrichornis clamosus
CTGAAAAATCACAGAGAAATAAATGTTACACTAAAAAAAAATCATATTTGGGTGAGGGGGACTGAAAAATCACAGAGAAATAAATGTTACACTAAAAAAAATCACATTTGGGTGAGTGTAGCTCTAAAAAAAATCACAGGTAAATAAATGTTAAACGAAAAAAATCACATTTGGGTGAGGGGAACTCTAAAAAAATCACAGAGAAATAAATGTTACACTAAAAAAAATCATATTTGGGTGAGGGGAACTCTGAAAAAATCACGGATAAATAAATGTTACACTAAAAAAAATCACATTTGGGTGAGTGTAGCTCTAAAAAACTCACAGATAAATAAATGTTACACTAAAAAAAATCATATTTGGGTGAGGGGAACCCTGAAAAATCACAGATAAATAAATGTTAAACTAAAAAAAAATCATATTTGGGTGAGGGGAACCCTGAAAAATCACAGATAAATAAATGTTAAACTAAAAAAAAATCACATTTGGGTGAGGGGAACTCTAAAGAATCACAAATAAATAAATGTTACACTAGAAAACCACATTTGGGTGAGTGTAGCTCTAAAAAAATCACATTTGGGTGAAGGGAACTCTGAAAAAATCACAGATCAATAAATGTTACTCTAAAAAATCACATTTGGGTGAGGGGAACTCTAAAAAATCACAGATAAATAAATGTCACACTAAAAACATCGTATTTGGGTGAGGGGAACTCTGAAAAATCACATTTGGGTGAGGGGAACCCTGAAAAAGTCACAGATAAATAAATATCGCCCTAACAAAATCACATTTAGGGGAGTGCAACTCTAAAGAAATGACATTAAAAAGTGTCGCTCTAAAATATCACATTTAGGCGAGTGCAACTCTAAAAAATCACAGGTAAATAAATGTTACTCTGAAAAATGACAATAGGTGAGTGCAACACTAAAAAAGCCACAGATAAATAAATGCCACTCTGAAAATCACATTGGGGTGAGTGGGATTCTAAAAAATCACAGATAAATAAATGTCAGGCTAAAAAAAATCACATTTAGGTGAGTGTAGCTCTAAAGAAATCACAGATAAATAAATGTTACTCTAAAAAATCACATTTGGGTGAGGGGAACTCTAAAATATGACATAAATAAGTGTCACTCTAAAAAATCACATTTGGGTGAGGGGAACTCTAAAATATGACATAAATAAGTGTCACTCTAAAAAATCACATTTGGGTGAGTGTAGCTCTAAAGAAATCACAGATAAATAAATGTTACTCTAAAAAATCACATCTAGGTGAGTGGAACTCTAAAATATTACCTAAATAAGTGTCACTCTAAAAAATCACATTTGGGTGAGGGGAACTCTAAAATATTACATAAATAAGTGTCATTCTAACAAATCACATTTAGGTGAGGGGAACTCTAAAGAAATCACAGATAAATAAATATTGCTCTAAAAAATCACATTTGGGTGAGTGCAACTTTAAACAAATCACAGATAACTAAATGTCAGTCTGAAAATCACATTTGGGTGAGTGCAACTCTAAAAAAACCACAGATAAATAAATGTTATTCTAAAAAATCACATTTGGGTGAGGGGAACTCTAAAAAAACCACAGATAAATAAATGTTACTCTAAAAAATCACATCCAGGTGAGTGCAACTCTAAAGAAATCACAGATAAATAAATGTCACTCTAAAAAATCACATTTGGGTGCGTGGAATTCTAAAAAATCACAGAAATAAATGTCACTCTGAAAAGTCACATTTGGGTGAGTGCAGCTTTAAAAAAAATCACAGATAAATAAATGTCACTCCAAAAAAATGACAATGGGTGCAGCTCTAAAAAAATCACGGACAAATGAGTGTCACTTCAAGAAGTCACATTTAGGTGAGTGCAACCAAAAAAAAATCGCATCTAAATAAATGCTACTCTAAAAAAATCACATTTGGGTGAGTGCCACTCTAAAGAAACCACAGCTAAATAAATGTCACTCTAAAAAAAGTCACATTTCGGTGAGTGGAAATCGAAAATAATTCCATATAAATAAGGAGCGTCACTCCGAAAAATCACCACGGGTGAGTGTAACTCCGGAAAAATCAGAGGAATAAAACACCGAACTCGAAAGCACCACGGGAGGCGAACGCAGCTAAAAAACTTACAGAGACATAAACGCCACACGAAGAAAGCGCGTTCAGGTGCGAAACTCCGAGAAACAAAAGCTCCCAGACGAGTAAAAACCACTCCAAAAAATCCCAGCAGCGGAGTGCAGCCGGGAGAGAACGACGTACGGAAGCGTCCCCAGACATTCCCAAGGGATGAGTGCAGCCCCACCACCCGCAGGCCCGACGGAGCGGCACCCGCGTTCCAGGCGCGCAAGGACCGCTCGGATGCCTGGGATCTGCCCCACGGATTTAATTTTGAAAGGGTTCGAAGCAGGAAAAAGCCCCTGGGCGCTGCCCCTGCTCCACTGGCAATCCCGCAGATCCATTCCAGCCACGGCTCCAACGCCAGCTCCAGGATCCTGGCACCGGCCCTGCTGCTCCTTATGCAACAAAAGCAGGGGGGAAAAGGGAAAAGGGAAAAAAAAACCCCATTTATTCTTCAGATTTCATTTGATTCGGTGAAAGGCTGAAATTGGGGGTTGATTTTTCGTTTCTTCTGGTGGAGCTGAGGCGCCACGGAGACTCCAGCACCTTTCAACGAGGCAGTGAGGCCTGCGCGGGGACTGGGAAGGGAATTTGGGAAGGGAAAGGCAAGATCTGAGGAGCGCGCGCCCTTTGGATGTGCTCGAGCATTCAAAGTCCTCGGCACAAAGCTCCAGGCCTGCTCCCCAAAATCCAGGGAGGAGGGCAGGGTTCTGCAGACAAGTGGTGGGAAAGGGGAGCGGGATGAAAGGCCTGGCCGGCCAGGCCTCGGGAAGATGCCGGTGTTCCCGAAGTGGAATTGTGCTTCAGAGCTGGGGAGGAGGAGGGATGAAGGAGGAGGAGTGTGGGGCTGGTGAGGGTCTGCCCTGGGCAGGGCCCTCCTCGTCTCCAGCACCCTCAGCAGCACGGGGAGCACGGGCAGGGAGAGGGAGAGGGAAAACAGGGATTCTGTGGGATAAACGCCTGCATAACGTGGCACTGGAGCTGTTGAAACTCCTCCACGCAAAGGAAAAACAGAACTGGGCGCTGCAGAGGTTCCTGGTTGGGACGGAAAGGAGGGATCACACAATCCCAGACTGGATTGGGATGGGAGGGACCCTAAACCCCATCCCCTCCCGCCCCTTCCGTGAGCCAGGGTGCTCCAAATCCCGCAGAAAAGCTGCACAGGCAGAGGCTGAGGCTGTAGATGTGGGGGATCCCATCCTGCAGCACCAGGATCACCTGGAGATCCCCAAAAACCCAGTCCCAACCCAGGGGTGCAGGAAGGGGAAGCAGGAGGCTCCCTGGGATCAAGGCAGCAAAGGGAATTAATCACTGGAGCAGATTTTAGCTGGCTCCTCCAGCTCCCTGGGATTTCCTTCCCTCCCGTGATCCAAGCCCTCCATCCCAGCAGCTCTTCCAGCCAGGCAGGGTTGGCTCACCAGGAAAGTTTCCAAGTGAGGGATGGGGCTGGGATCACCCCTGAGACCCTTCCCACGATGGCTGGGAGAGCTGGGAATGTTCCCCTGGAGAAGGGAAGGATCCCGGGAGAGCTCAGAGCCCCTACCAGAGCCTCAAGGGGCTCCGGGAGAGCTGGAGAGGGACTGGGACAAGGGATGGAGGGACAGGACACAGGGAATGGCTTCCCACCGGGAAAGGGGGGATTGGGTGGGGATCTGGGGAACGATTTCCCGGCTGGGAGGGTGGGGAGGGGCTGGGATGGAATTCCCAGAGAAGCTGTGGCTGCCCCGGGATCCCTGGAAGTGTCTCAGGCCAGGTTGGAGCACCCTGGGATGGTGGGAGCTGTCCCTGCCCGTGGCAGGGGTGGGAATGGGATGGGATTCAAGGCCCCTTCCCACCCAAACCATTCCAGGATTCTCCGGTCACAGCTGAACCGAGGACAAGGGGCTCTGAACACACCTCACCCCTCTCACCAACAGCTCCTCCTTTTTCCTTTTCCAAGGCTCCATGAGACACCTGCAAAGGGAGGCAGCACTTCCACTGCCTCAATCCCACTTTTATCCTGCCTTCCTGGCCGTTTATTTTCCATTCCCAGGCTCCCAGGCCTCCTCAGCTCCCCAGGCAGCTCCCAAATCCAGACCCCAGCCCGTGTGGGGACTCCTCGGGACGCAGATTTTGCCTCCCTTTATCCCTCCAGTGTGGAGAGCAACTGGTCCCCAGGCGGTCCAACAGTGAGAGAGTTCCACCCCTCCGGCCCAGAAATCCTTGGAGCAACTCCTGGAGACCCCTGGAGCAGCCCCAGCCCAGCCCTCCCCAGGGGCCACCACCCACGAGGGGACGGAGCCAGGCCCAGGCCGGCCGTTTTTAGGGAGGAGGGATCTGTCATCCCTCCACATCCCCATCCAAGCAGGCAGCGTTTTCCAACAAATTCAAATCCAGGATCAAACGGTTCTGCCCCGCTTGGATTCGCGGCTCCAACTTGAACGTGGTCCACGGAGGAATTTTTCTGATAAAGAGTTGGGAACTCCGGGTTTTGCCAAAAAGCCGGGCTTGACTCCCCCAGAGAAATTCCTTCAAAGCTCTCTGCAACTTTTTCACAGGCTCTGATCTTCCCGAAAAACTTCCAAGCCCACACACAGGCTCAGGAAAAATCTGCTGGGCCACTCTGCACAGCTCCATGAAGGGCTTTGGAATTCCTCGTCCAGGAACATCCTGGATTCCTAACCCTGAGCAGCAGGAGCAGGCGTGGAAGGTCAAGGGCTGGACCACAAAAAGGTTTGCTGTAAATAAAGGGAAGCCCCTAAAACTCTGCCGGGGTATAAATAGAAATAATAATAGAATAATAGAAATACATTTTAATTCCAAAATCCCCAGATCAGCTCTTCTGCACACAAGGCTTTGTGAAAGAGCAAATAATCATCCTGTTATTCCAGGTTTTCCCTGAATATCCAATATAGGGCTTGAAAGAGATGGAATTGCATCCAGCAGAAGGAGCTGGAGCTGCTGGAGAGAGTCCAGAGGAGCCACGGAGCTGCTCCCAGGGCTGGCGCCCCTCTGCTCTGGAGCCAGGCTGGGAGAGCTGGGAATGTTCCCCGGGAGAAGGGAAGGATCCGGGGAGGGCTCAGAGCCCCTTCCAGAGCCTCAAGGGGCTCCGGGAGAGCTGGAGAGGGACTGGGACAAGGGATGGAGGGACAGGACACAGGGAATGGCTCCCCACTGGGAAAGGGGGGATTGGGCTGGGATCTTGGGAAGGAATTCCTGGCTGGGAGGGTGGGGAGGGCTGGGATGGAATTCCCAGAGCAGCTGTGGCTGCCCCTGGATCCCTGGGAGTGTCCCAGGCCAGGCTGGAGCTCCCTGGGATGGTGGGAGCTGTCCCTGCCCATGGCAGGGGGTGGATGAGATTATTTTTAAGGTCTCTTCCAACCCAAACCACTCTGGGATTCCATGGAATTCTCTCCATGGCTGCTTAAACCCTTTTCCCAATTAACAGGCCTCACATTCCCGGGTTCAGGGTTTTACCCGGCATTTCCAGATTCAGACAACAACTACAAACTCAGCCTCACCCCTGAAGGAGTGCCTGGATTTTCCGAGGCAGGGCTGCACTTCCAGTGCTCCCAACAATCCATAAATCTGTGATTTTTGGGATGCGGTGATGTCACGAGGGCCGGGGCTGCCCTGATTGCTCCCCTGGCACCTCCCCTCCAGCCCAACCGTGGCTTTAGACTTTTAATGCCTCTTGATTTGCAGAACAAAGAATGGATTCATCTTGTCCAAAACCTCCCAGTCCACACAACATCAGCCTCCCCAATCTCATTCCCAAATCTTGGAGCAGGCACGTTCCCGGATCTGGGAGCAGGGCAGAGCTGTCAGGCTGTGCCAACACCCAAACTCCTCCTGCAGCAACAACAATTCCACACAAATCCAGCACGTTTAACCCACGGAAGCCAAGAATTCCATGGGAAAGTTCGGCCCTGGCTGCCACCAACACAAGGCTGGCTCGGGGTTAAGGGATGCTCCGGTTTGGATTGAGAAAACTTGGGATACAAGGGCTTGGATCTCTGATCCTTGTTTCTGATGTAAGGACACGGCACAAACACAGGGATTTGTCCCTCACTGAGGGGGGAAGCTGAAAGCTGAGGGTGGGAATTCAAGAGAACCAAAATCCGGGAATTTGGGAGCCATCCCACAGATCCATGGATTGACATCCAAGGATGAGCTGGCACAGCCTGAGGCCGTTCCCTCTCATCCTGCCCCTGTTCCCTGGGAGCAGCTCCCAAATCCCCCCCGGCTGCCCCCTCCTGTCAGGGCCTTGTGCAGAGCCAGAAGTTCCCCCTGATCCCACTCTGCTCCAGGCTGAGCCCCTTTCCCAGCTCCCTCAGCCGCTCCTGCTGCTCCAGCCCCTTCCCAGCTCCCTTCCCTTCCCTGGACTCATTCCCAGCCCCTCCAGGGCTCTCTGGTAGGAAGGGGACCCAAACTGCAATGGCTCTATTTCCACCTAAGAGATTTTTCTGGACTGACAAATAAATAATTTTCTTTCCAAAAAGGCAAAATTCCAGAGAATTCACTCTGGTGACCAGGGACAGGAGCCAGGGAAGGGCTGGAGCGGTGCCAGGGAGGGTTAGGTTGGACATCTGGCAAAGGTTCCTCATCCAGAGGGTGGTGGGCACTGAGCAGGCTCCCCAGGGAATGGGGACATTCCCAAGGCTGCCAGAGCTCCAGGAGCCTTTGGCCAACGCTCCCAGGGATTGGGAGAACACAGGGTGGGATTGTTGGGGGGTCTGTGCAGGGCCAGGGGCTGGATCCGTGATCCCTGTGGGTCCCTCCCAGCTCAGGACATTCCATGAGGAAGGAGCACGGGGAACTCGGAGCTCCTCAGGGATGAGGAGGCCGTGCCGGCAGCAGGGCCCGGGGTCCCCTCCGGGAGGCTCCAGGAGCCCTGGGCGGGAAGAGCCGGGGGGGCCGCCCCCAAATCCTGCTCTTCATCACCACGGACAGCGGCCACTGCCCGGCCGGACAGGGACACGGACAGGGATACAGGGACAGGGATACAGGGACAGGGATACAGGGATAGGGATACAGGGACAGGGACAGGGAGACAGGGATAGGGACAGGGATACAGGGATACAGGGACACAGGGATAGGGATACAGGGATAGGGATACAGGGATAGGGATACAGGGATAGGGACACGGACAGGGATACAGGGATAGGGATACAGGGATAGGGACAGGGATACAGGGATACAGGGACACAGGGATAGGGATACAGGGATAGGGATACAGGGATAGGGACAGGGATACAGGGATAGGGACAGGGACAGGGATAGAGATACAGGGACAGGGACAGGGATAGGGATACAGGGACACGGACACAGGGACACAGGGACAGGGACACAGGGATAGGGATACAGGGACACGGAGAGGGACAGGGATACAGGGACACAGGGACAGGGACAGGGACAGGGACAAGGACAGGGATACAGGGATACAGGGATACAGGGATACAGGGATACAGGGACAGGGACAGGGACACAGGGACAGGGATACAGTGACACAGGGATAGGGATACTGGGACAGGGACAGGGACAAGGACAGGCCCCTCCTGCCCATCCCCAGCTGCAGGGTCACCCCTCCTGTGGGGTCAGCCTGGATTTAAACACATCCAGAGATGGGATTCACCTGCCTGAGATGGGTTAAAATCATGGAATCCCAGAATGGTTTGGGTGGGAAGGGATCTTAAATCCCATCCCATTCCACCCCTGCCATGGGCAGGGACAGCTCCCACTGTCCCAGGGGTCTCCAAGCCCCGTCCAGCCTGGCCTGGGACACTTCCAGGGATCCAGGGGCAGCCACAGCTGCTCTGGGAAATCTGTTCCAGGGCCTCCTCACCCTCACAACCAGGAATTCCTTCTCAAGATCCCACCTAACCCTACCCTCTGGCAGTGGGAAGCCATTCCCGGTGTCCTGTCCCTCCATCCCTTGTCCCAATCCCTCTCCAGCTCTCCCGGAGCCCCTTGAGGCTCTGGAAGGGGCTCTCAGCTCTCCCTGGATCCTTCTCCNGCCCCTTGAGGCTCTGGAAGGGGCTCTCAGCTCTCCCGGGATCCTTCCCTTCTCCAGGGGAACATTCCCAGCTCTCCCAGCCTGGCTCCAGAGGGGCTCCAGCCCTGGGAGCAGCTCCGTGGCCCCTCTGGCCTCTCTCCATGCAGGAAGGAAGAGCCCATCCAGGCGGTTCCAGAGCTGCCAGAGGCTCTGGGCTGATCCTACAACTCAGCCCCGGCGGAGGAAGGCGAGATCCCATCTGCCTCGGATGTACAGCAGGGATGGAAGGGAGGGAATCGATTTGCAGGGAAAAAGGCAGGACAGGAGCCCAGAAAGCACAGAACCACTGAACCAATCCTTCCTTAAACTTCAGGAACTTGTCCTTATCCCTCCCCTGGCTGGTCAGGGGCCGTCTCCCTCGGGGTGACAAACCCCCCCCAGGCCAGGCGCGGGCTGTGGATGAAAATATCATTTTCTTGCCAGAAGAGGCCTCAAGAGTAAGAGAAAAAACATCCAGAGGGGCAGACGCGACTTCCCAACAGGTCCAGGGCACGGCTGCATCCCAAGGAATGAGGAACACAGTGAAAAACTCAACACCCCTTGTGCTGCACTCCAGGCCTGGGTCTCCAAGCCGCCTTTCCTGGAACACGGGGCTCCACTCCACGTGAAGCACCACAAATCCCGGGTGTCCCATCCTCCGGCACTGGGAGGAAGGGAGCACCCACACTCCCACCAGGTTAGGGGTTCTGGTTATCAAAAACAACCCTCGGGTCCCAGGAAGTGGCAGCAGAAAGGGAAAAAAGGAAAGGAGCGCAGCAAGGGATTCAAATTCCATTAACACTTCCTGCCTGACACAACCCTTTGTCCAAAGACAAACCGGGACAAGCATCCCATGGAAAAGGCCAAGGATCTCATGGCTATGGAGGCATTTTTAACTGGAGGATGGATCTTCCCCACCAGCACTGTAGTGCTGGGACAGACTGGGATGGGCAGTGCTCAATCCTTGGCCTCTCTGCTGAGCCTGGGAATGGGAACAGGGATAAAACCACAAAACAACCTCATCCTGAAACACCCCCCACGTTCTCCAGCCCATTCTGCGCCTTCATGACCCCCAGGAGGGAGGAACAAACCCCCCTTCGGGACACCACAGCCACCCCCAGAGCGCCCAGTGTCCCTGGTGTGCTGTTCCACAGTTACCTCTTCATCCTCATCCTCATCTTCCACATCCAGGATCCCCGAATCTTGCTCGGACATGGGGCTGGTGTTCTTCACCTCCAGCTCAGAGCCGGCGCTGAATTCCTTCTTGGATTTCTTCCCCCCGCTTATCCTGGGATGCTGGGACACAATGTTGTCCAGGTTTCTCTGCTGCTGGGCCTAAACAAACAAAACCAAACCACATTTCACCCTCAGATTTCATTCGGTTTTCAGGCACAGGATGCAGCCGGTCACGGAGGTGAAGACAAACGAGGCCGAACACGGCGCGCGCGCTCCGCGGAATTCCGGCGAGTTTTTCCCTAACCCAGATATTCCGAAGCAACAGAAGATTCACCTCCAAAGGCAGGCCAGGGATTATGCAACAACACAAACCAGTGTGGGGACTCTTTAGAAATCCAAAGGGCACGGCCTCCGTGCTGCCATATTGATCTGTTTACAGCCCAGCTGCAGCAGCGTCGGCCCGCAGGCCATGTGGTGACTGTCACAGGCCGCGTTCAAGGCCCCGCTTGGATTTGTTCCCCTTTTCCAGGCCGTGGCAGCACAAAACATTCCACATCTGGACCCCAGAGGTGCCTGAAAGCATTTTTGTGGTACCCCAGGAGGGTTTAATTGCACGTTGTTGATGTACGGAACGAGCTGTAAAAGGTACTGAACAAAAAAGGCGCTCGCCAGGAGGAGCACCGGGACGGCGGGGCCGGGACACGTGGAGTCGTTCCAAGGGGGATCTGGGGGGTTTTAGGGGTTTCTGGCAGTGCCTGTGCCCTGCTGCAAACATTCCCTGTGTTTCCTCATCGTTATGGAGCACAGTAATTGACAGGAAAACGGGCTTAGCCTCAGTGGTTCAGGAGCTGATCAAGCTCAAAGCGAAGGACGAGGAGTGGGAACAGCACAGACACTCGAGGGGATTCCAGTGCCAAATCCCAGCCAAAACAAGTGGAAAAAAGGCCAATCCAACGGGTGTCGTGGTGCTGGACACGTGGGTTTGTGTGCTGGTGTGACTGAAAAATAAACACTCTGAAAACCTGGAATTTACATGGATTTATACACAGATTTAGAGGATCCCTCCTGTATTTTGCTATGGATATTTTATGTATCAGAAGAAAAATGTGTGGAAATCATGGAATCATGGAAGGGACCTTAAGGATCCTCTCATTCCAACCCCTGTCCCCTGCAGGGGCACCTCCCACTAGGCCAGGTTGCTCCTGGACATTCTGGAATTCTGTGATTCCCTGAGATGGCAAAAGGGACCATTCCCCGCCCCATGGAAATGTGAAAGCCTGGATTTAGAAGGAAGCAGGAAAACCAAGTAGGTACAACCACGCAGGGAAACCAAGGGAGAATGAAAACAAATGGAACCAATTAAAAATCACTAATTACTTTTGCTACCTGAGCTGCAGAGAGCCCAAAGCTTTACCTAGAGTGTAAACCTCTCAAACGATTTCCTTTTCTAATACCCAAAAGCATCGATTTCTCCCCAAAATAATTCAGGAGCAGCTTTTATTTCTGCCAGCCTCAAACTCCCTTTGGAATCCCTCCTTGGGAAGCAAGGCCCCACCAGAGACTGATCCCTTGAGTAATTCCAGCATATCTGAAGGACAGGAAAACCCAAGCAGGGCACGGACACCCCATTCCTTGGAAAACCCACCTGGAAGTGCTCCTCACCGGGTGCACACCCCACCAGCCTCGTGCTAATTAACGAGCACGGGAATTGATAACCAAACGCAGCGTACAAAGCCGGCCCTGGAGGTGGCTGCAGCGGGAACGGGAGCGAATCCCGGGATGCGTTATCCCACAGCACAATCTTGACCTCTGGTGGCTGGAAGGCAGCGGCCGCCTGGATGTTTATTTACTCCAAGGGCTGCTGCCAGCTGAGCCAGGGGACTCCCGGCCAATTAAAAGGATCTCTGAAGGGATGAGGCCCAACAATGGGGATTTTTGCAAGAAAGCCCCGGGAAAACTCTCTGTGGACGCTGCCCAGGACAAAGTTTGCTACCAACGGCAGGGCTTGGAGCAACTGGGGGAGAAGTGGAGCTTTTGGCAGGGGAAATCTCCAACTTCAGAGGCACCACTCTATAGAAAGGCCTTGCAACATCCTATAAAGGGAATTAGGACTTCAAAAAGGGGAGGGAGGCTTTGGTCCTTCTGAAGAGAACACAACAAAGGGCCGGGGCTGGAGCCCCCTCGGACACACCCAGCTCTGACAGAAGTTGGGAGTTAATGAAGTTCTAACGCTGGACCCAAATCCCCCCCAGAACAAGCCCAGTGTGCTCATTAAACGCCCCAGTTTATGTAATCCTTCTTCTTCTGGAGAGAGGAGAAATCAAAGAGTGGGAAAACGCAAAGTTTTGGATAAAACACTGAGCTGGGAACGGATCATTAACCAGGGCGGAGCGGGAGCGGTCATGGGAGAGGGAAAATCTGGGATAACGAGCTGGAGGATGCTGCTGCCAGCTCTGAACTGCTCTGCCCCAGCCCTGAGCACGCAACACTCAGCATTTCAGGCTGGACACGGAACTGGCGTCACCACAGGAGCTCAGGGAAGTGTTCTCCAAGGATACCTTGGTCCCACAGCTCTTTTCCAACACGGGATTCATCCCCCTTCATTGCAGCTCTGCTGAGAGGAGCACAGCAGAACGTGACTAATGTCAGTACTGATAAGGTCCAAATCAAATACTGATAACACCTAATAAATTCCAGTTGTTTGGAAAACCCCAAAGTCAGGACAATCTGTCCCTCCGGCATCGCTCCGGGCCAAGGAGCTCCACATGGAATTCACACCCCACACTTGGATTCTGCACTTTGAAGTTCATCAAGAGAAGAATTCGGACCTGAATTAAAGCCCAAGGGCCTGCTGGGAAAATCACAGAATCCCAGAATGGTTTGGGTTTGGAATAGACCTTAAAGATCATCCCATTCCACCCCCGGCCATGGGCAGGGACAGCTCCCGCTATCCCAGGGTGCTCCCAGCTTCATCCAGCCCGGCCTTGGACACTTCCAGGGATCCAGGGGCAGCCACAGCTGCTCTGGGAAACCTGTGCCAAGGCCTCCCCACCATCCAAATGAAAAAAAGAAGGGAAAAATGGTATGTCCCAACTCCCGGATACCCTCAAAAAGCAGTCAGAGGATGCTCCCGATGACACAAAAGTTTCCAACCCACCCGGAGCAATTCTGACCTTTAGGAATCTTTACCTTTAGGAACTTGTAGGGGGGAGGTTTTAAATTACAAAAGATTTTCCAGGGATTTCTACCCTAAAGAGCAACAAATGGCCCCATAGGAAGTCAGTGGATGTTTGTTCCCTCCCCTTTCTGGGAACACCAGACCCAAATCCCGACCTGTGGCGGGCCGGGAGCTCGAGGAGTGGGAGCAATCCCAGCCCATCAGGAAGGTGTTGGATGCTGGAACGAGGCCCTGCACACGCCACAAGGAATGGTAATGGCTTTTCCATCTCCAGGAGGGCATTCCCCCACCCCCACTCCTGGCAGGAAACAATCTGGACTGAAGTGACCCAGAAGTGAGAAATATCCCATTTTCCTGAACTTCGGCAGCTTTGGGTGAAGTCACCGAGGTTTCAGTTTCACCTCGAGGGAAAGGCAGAGCTGGGGTGAGGCCCAGAGGAAGCAGCTCCGGAGACTTTTGGGTTTATCCCCCTGCTCCCACCCCCAGCTCATTCCCAGCACCTTCCCGGGCCGGGGCTGCAGCAGAACAAGCCCTCCATGGATTGGATGCGGCACACGAAGATGAAAACCGAGCTGCAGAGGAGGCCCACCGGGATTTGGAGGTTCTGTTTCACATAAAGGATCTGCAGGAGCCCCAGGAAGAGGCACCACATCAAAGCCCAGGTGACAACTCCGGGGTGCCCCCGGAAAACCGAGGGGCCTGGGGCTGCGGGGAGGCAAAAAGCCCTCGAGGGATGGCAAAACAACCCAAAAATCCCCTCCCTTTTGGTGTGGTTTCTGTGAAAATGAGGGAATTTTTGTGTGATTCTGTGCAATTGCCTCCGTCACCCACGACCTTCCATCTCCTGGCTCGCTCTGCCTTGTGGGACCAGAAAGAAAAATAGAAAACCCCCAAGTTCTGCTCGTGGCTGATGTTCCATGGAGCAGCAACACACCCAGAGCCGGGTCCATGAAGTTCCCTCCAAGCACAGCTCCCTCCCTCATCCACAGCGGTCTGGGGGAGCAGGAACACCCCCAGCACCGTGCCGTGGCAGAATTCCCAGCCCCTGACAGGAATTCTCTTCCCAGACTGGCTGGCAGAAGAGGCAGAGGCACCTTCCCACCTCCAGGCTCAGGTGTAGGTCACTGAGCCACGTCTGGGGACTGGGCTTGGTCCAGGGACCTTCTGGGAGACCTCTGGGCAACCTGGGCCGGTGGGAGGTGCCCCTGCCCATGGCAGGGGTCCCTTCCAACCCCGACAATCCTGGGATTGTTTGGCGATGCAGCTCCTGCCACCTGCACACCACCAGGTGCCCATCCCTGCGCGACGTGGCTTTGGGGTTTTCTCTTCCAGTCCTAAATACAAGTTCCCAGAGCAGCTGTGGCTGCCCCTGGATCCCTGGACGTGCCCAAGGCCAAGGTTGGACAGGACTTGGAGCAGCCTGGGATAGTGGGAGGTGTCCCTGCCCATGGGACTGGATGGTCTTGAAGGTCCCTTCCCACCCAAACCACTCTGGGATTCTGGGATTCCAAGCCCTCCACAGGAAGGACTTTCCTCACCATTCCAGGATCCATCCTGAAACAACTCCCACAAAGTTGGGAACAGCAGCTCCACCTTCCCCACCCATCACAACCCAGCTGAGCCAACCCAACCCAGCACAGACCCTACGTTCTGCAGGAAAAATCAGAACTTTTGGCTGAAAACTCTGCTGACAAATCACAGGCAATTTTTTTGTAGCTGAATTTTTCGGAAGTTTTCACAGCAATTCCGCTCCTCGTGATTCAGCACCCCAGCCCCAAACCTGCACCCCACTGCCAAGGAGGCACTTCCAATGCCATGGAGCCATTTCCAAAGCCATGGAGCCATTTCCAATGACATGGAGTTATTTCCAAAGCCATGGAGCCATTTCCAAAGCCATGGAGCCATTTCCAAAGCCATGGAATTATTTCCAATGCCATGGAGTTATTTCTAAAGCCATGGAGTCATTTCCAGAGCAGGCCCTGGACTCCTCCAGAACCACCCTAAGGAAAGTTCTTTTACCTCCCACAGGAGGAAGGAGCTCCTTTAAAATCCCAATATTTTTACAGGGGTTTTATAACTTTTTGTTTTCTGCACCCGTTTGAGCGTCTCACCTCCCATCACCTCCACCCACCAGTATTTACTTTTGAGCAGAATCTAATTAGCTTTTTCCTGATGAGACACGAGATAAGGCCCGGGCAGGAGGGGCTGATGATTTACAGGGAGTGATGTTGGCTGTGCTTGGCTTTGGTGGTTCTGATTAGTTACTGCTGGGATTGTTTCACAGGCCCCTCTAATGGGCTGAGACACAGGATTTTCAAATATCATTTCCCAACATCCCCTAGGAATGGGATACCTATTCCTTAAACAGTCTTAGGAAAGACACAGACAAAAAAAAAAGCAAAGCAGACTGGCTACGGGGGGAGGGGGGGAGAAAAAAAAAAAGAATGTTAATAAAAAATGACAGTAGGGCTGGCACCCCACCAAGGAGCCATTCCAAAGTTATAAAATCCCCCTCGGATCAGATAAAAGCAGGGATTATTATTGCAAGGTGTAAACTCCACACACTGACACAGCTTCTGGTTTGAGTTTGCCCAAGGAGCCGGCGCCTGTCAGGATGACGAGGGCCCGGCCCTAACTCCTTATCAGAGCAAACAATTTGTTGGAGGTTTGTCTGACAAAGTTCTCCACCAGCTCAGGAAACCAGGCCCAACAATGGGATTCTTTTCTTTTTTCTTTTTTTCTTTTTTTAAAACCCGATTCCAGGTCATTAAAAAAAAAAAAAAAAAAACAAAGAAGTTTGGAAACGCAGCATTCGACGGGGTTGTTCTCCCCAGTGCCCTGCACAGGCTTGGCCTCAACTTCCCACTCCTCATTCCCTAAAAATGACTTTTCCACCTCGGCCCAACTGGTGCTAAAATCCAGCTCATGGTCTGATTTTCCTAAATACCAATTTTGCTCAAATCTGAGATTTTGGCAGTGAGGGTCCGACGAGGAACGTGCAGTTCTCCCTTTGCTGTGCTTTCACCCCAAGATTTCTCCTCATCCCCACACTCCTGCTCCTTTTCCTGACCCATGGGACGAGCTCAGCAGGATTTATATATCCTTGGATTTCACTGAGGAGCTTGGTGAACTCAGCATTTTATATAAAACCTATTAAACCTCAGTTGTTTTTTGGGGGAAGCTCCTCAGTAGAGCACTTGGAGAAGAGAATGATCCAGACTCCCCTTTCCTAGGAGCTGGAAAAAGAAGTTTATCACATTAGCACGGATAAAAAGCCTTGGGCAACCACATCTCTGGGGCAGCTGCACAAGAAAAGCCATTTTTTAAGGAGCCCTTTCAGGCCAAAGCGTTGATTTCCACTTCTGTGGGATGCAGGCTCGAGCTGGGCGGCCAGGCCTCAGAAGGAGCCGAGTTCAGTGATCACAGAGTTGATTTCTCCCATTTGCACAGTGGTGGAGAGGCTGAAAGCGAGCCCAGCGGCCCCAGAGCAGGAGCAGCAGGAGGAGGAGGAGGAGGATGGTTGCTTTACAGGGTTTTTCAGGCACATTCAACACCTCGGCCCGGCCAACTCCCCAGCTCAGGGCCGCGTCCTCAGCCCCAAGCGCTCGCGGCGCTAAATAACTCACGACGAAGCAACTGGAGGGGGATGCTCTGATTCACTTCTGGCAACGCGTGAAAATCCCTCTTCCAGCTGGGAGCGCCCCTGGCTGAAGCCCCCTGCCCCGGGAGCCGGGCTGAGCTCTCAGGCTGCTGTAACTGGGCCTGCTCCCACGCCAAGGAGGCTCCCCTGGGCGGCGCGGAGATGACTCAAAGCTCACGGGGAAACTCCCCCAGCCGCCCTGAACCTCTCGTTAGTCTTAATTGTGAACCACAGCCCGGAGTAAAAGAGGGAGCAGCAAAGGAACCGCAACCAAAACCGGGCCCAGGTGAGAGGGTCCCAGTCCCTCCCTCCCGGAATGACTCAGGAGCACCCAACCGTGCAGGGCCAAGCCTGGCTTTAAGAGCTCTCTGAGGCACCAGGAATTGTAATTATTTTCTAAACCAGGGTTTGTTCCAACACGTTCCCTGGCAATCAAGGCATGACACAGGTAAGAGGGTTTGGGGATTTTTTTTTTAATTTTTTTTTTTTTCTCATTGAAAGGGTTAAAATGGAAAAATCCAGGCAAAAGGCTTTGCCTCCCCCAGAAAGTGAGGTCAGAAGAAAAGGGAATAAAGCTGGAGAAGGGAAAAACTGAAAGGAAATTAAAAGTAAAGCTGGAGAAGAGAAAAATTAAAAGGAAAATAAAATGAAAGGACAGACTCAAGTTTTGACTTAGAGCTACACTACTTTAGAATTACAGAATCACAGAATTGGACAGTTCAGGGAAACACAGAGTGGTCTGGGTTGGAAAAGACCTTGAAGCTCATCCCATTCCAGCCCTGCCACGGGACCAGGTGTCCAAGGGACACCTTCCACTATCCCAGGGGGCTCGGAGCCCTCCCCTGCTCCCACCACAGACACCCTCAGTGCAGCCCCGGGGTCTGCGGCCAGCAGGGAGCACCACGGGAAGGTTCTCCTCAATCCAAAGGCGCTCAGAGGGGTCTCCAACACAGGAATATTCCCAGCTCAAGGAAGGCAGCTCCAGGAGCAGGGAATGGCTCCCCAGCCCTCACCTCTCCTCACATTCACCTGGGCACTCCCCAGCTTTGTCCTCCCCCTCTGACCCTGCCCAAGGAATTTGGGACTCTCACCCCTCAGGGGAAAAGGAAGCCATGGATTAGACCTCACGAAAGAGTGGAGGTGTCTCTGGCTGGGCTTTTCAGGGTTGGATCCAGGGGGAATCCTGGAAAAACCATCCGAGTGTGCTCACCATTGCTGCTTCAGCTGGGAGCTACCCCTGCCCGAGCCCTGAGCCCACACAGGGCCCTCCCTCAAACCAAGAGGTCTGAACAGCCCGATCCCACCGCTTCCCAATGGTTCCACTCCCATTCCTCCTTCCCACTGTCTGGGAAGTGCAGCCATTGGAAGCTGCTGTTTCCCAAGGAACACAATGCCTGTTTTATCCCTGTTTTCTGAGCCAGGAGCTGCAGCAGAGGGAGGAGCAGACAGGGATTATTGCCCAGGGATGCTCCACTTTTGCCTTGACCACGCTGACCCTCAGAGGTCTCACGGTGAGCCAGGCCTCGAGCCTGGCCTGGGGTGGAATCCTTGGATCCCGTTCTCCGTGGGAGTTCCCCAAGTGCTGTTTCACACCCCCCTCCCTGGGCTCTCTCAGGCATTTGCAGATAAGTTTCCTTTCAAGATTCTGCTTTTGTTCCCAGTTATCAGCCTGGTTCGGGATTTTGCCTGATTGCGAGGGGCTGGCCCCGTTCACAGCACCTCCCTGAGATGGTCCCGATGATCCCGGAACACACAGACTCCTGAAATCCCAGGATAAAGCCCTGGGTGGTGAATCCTGAACTCAAGAGCCTTTTGGCTTTTCCACAAGACAGCCTGCCAGCCTTTTAAGGGAGATCTGGGAAGCCCTGCAGAGATACCCTTTGGATCTCACTCAGATCCCAGATCCTCAGCCATTCTCGCAGCAAGCTGGGATAACAGATTCCTAATGGGACGAATTCCATGGCTGGAGACCTGAGAACACCTTCAGTAACTGAGTGACAGAGGTGGGCTCGGGAATGTTCATCGTGCCTGGGAAGGACTTGGACTAAACAGCCTCATTATCCTTTTCCTTGGCAGAGGAATGTCCTGGGATAGACCACAGACGCTTCCCAAAGTGCCGCTTCCTTCGGAGCTATGGATCAATGGACCAAATTCCATCCTCATGGAATGGGTGGGATGGGAAGGGACCTTAAAAATCATCTCCTTCCACCCCCTGCCATGGGCAGGGACACCTCCCACCATCCCAGGCGGCTCCAAGCCCCATCCAGCCTGGCCTTGGACACTTCCAGGGATCCAGGGGCAGCCACAGCTGCTCTGGGAATTCCATCCAGCCCCTCCCCACCCTCCCAGACAGGAATTCCTTCACAAGATCCCACCTATCCCTGCCCTCTGGCAGCAGGAAGCCATTCCCTGTGTCCTGTCCCTCCATCCCTTGTCCCAATCCCTCTCCGGCTCTCCCGGAGCCCCTTGAGGCTCTGGAAGGGGCTCTGAGCTCTCCCGGGATCCTTCCCTTCTCCAGGGGAACATTCCCAGCTCTCCCAGCCTGGCTCCAGAGCAGAGGGGCTCCAGCCCTGGGAGCAGCTCCGTGGCTCCTCTGGACTCTCTCCAGCAGCTCCAGCTCCTCCTGCTGTTGGATCCCCCGGGCCTGGAGGTAGAATTCCAGGTGGGGTCTCACCTGAGGGGGCACAGGGGCAGAATTCCCACCATTCCTGCTGCCCACGCTGGGACCAGCCCCGGGCATGGAAGGTTCTAGAACGGGGCAGGTCCAGCCTCACCCCCCAGCACCTCCAAGGCCTCCCAGGGCTCCTCTCCAGCCCCCCTGCACAGCCGGGATTTGTGCTCGGAACTGCCCCGAGCCAGGAGCAGCCCCGGCCCTTGGCCTGTGGGACTTCCCGAGGTTCCCACTGTCCCAGCTCTTTGGGAACGACCCCTTCCCTCCCCACGGAGTGTCCAGCTGCCCAATCCATGGCTCTCCATGGAGACCAGGATGCCCTGGGGGACAATGCCCTGGTGGATCCTGTCATTTTTCCCTTTTCCACCAGAACGCTCACAGGAAGCTGGGCAGGGATCACAGCGAGGCCTGAACCCCAAAACCCAAAGAACCCCAAAAGCCAAAGAACCCCAAAAGCCAAAGAACCCCAAGCTGGTTCACAGGAAGCTGGGCAGGGATCACAGCCAAGACTAAATCCTAAAACCCAAAGAACCCCGAACTGTTTCACAGGAAGCTGGGCAGGGATCACAGCGAGGCCTGAACCCCAAAACCCAAAGAACCCCAAGCTGGTTCACCCAGGGGAACAGAGGCAGCAGCAGCACCTCCACCTTCAGGAGATTTTTTTCAAAATTATTCAAAAAAAAAAAAAAAAAAAGAGGGAGAAACCCTTCTTGGAACAAAGACCTTTTCATTCTGTTTAGGAATAACCCCTCTGGTTTTTTTGATGAGAAAGCCACAAAGCAGATGCCAAAGGGGCTGAGCCACAAAGCCCAGCTTTGCTCCTTCAGAACAAAATGGCTTTTTCAGGAATAATCCTCTTGCCCACGATCCACGAGCTTTGGGGGAGCAGCAGAAGAAAGCAGAACATGATTTGGTTATTTCTGGCTTTAATTAATCACAGAATCAAGCAGGCACTGCCTCCCCCAGCACGGTGACTTTAAGGAATATTTAATCCCAATAGGAAAAGTTTCACTGGCAACGACTTTGCAGAAGGGCTTCAATTTCGTTTTGCTGCCTTCATTTCACACGGATCCCCCCGATGGAGTGGGAATATTCTATTGATGAATATTTTTTTTTCTAAGCACGGGGGCTCGAGGGTTGGGGATTTAGAGAAGAGATTACAGCAGAGAAAAATGAAATTATACATTCATCACACAGCATTTCACTCCAAAACCAACTCTCCAAACTGAAACCATTTTTTGTGGTCTTTTTCAACATAAAAATGAACTTAGTCAACATATTACATAATTCTTCTCTACCACAATATGTTCCCGGGATTTTTCTGCCTGCCTCCATCAGTCATATTTCACTTGCACCACAATTTTTAGCACTGAACCCAAAAAGGTTGTAAATCCACACCGATAAATCAAAACCTGATCTCATCTTGCTGCTGTAAATTCACTTAACGTTCACCCTTGAAAGCACCAGAGGTTATTGCAAAATTCAAATTACGCTTTCCAAAAAAAAAAAAAAAATAATGTATATATATATTCACATCCTGAGTCCTCAAACTTTCCGAATCCACCACCAGGAATATCAAGCAAGTCCCAAACCCGTTATTTCCTGGACGTGACCTGCCCTCTAAAGGCGTGAGGGGAAACTACAGAGAGCTTTTCCAGCCACAAAAAAAAGACCTGGAAGTGTCCCCCATCCTTTCATTTTCCTTTTCTTTCCCTCCCCGGCCTCTCCCCCAGTTCAAACACCCAGGAGGGTCCCAGGCTTGGCTTAACCTGGGCTCGACCCATCCCAGGACAATCCTGGCCTCACCAGCTCAGGGAAAATTCCGGGATTTTGCTCAGGCAGAGCCTGGATCTCACTCCTATGGACACGGCGCTGAGGGATGAGCACCAGGCACAGATCAGACGTAATCCAGGCCTAATTCCATGGATTTACAGCTCAGTATTCACTGGCCAGGACAAGGGCACTGATGTGGCAGCACAGCCCCACCAGATTCCCAAAAACGAGCATCTCCTCTGTGCTGCCCCTGGATCCCTGGGAGTGTCCAAGGCCAGGCTGGACGGGGCGCGGAGCCCCCTGGGATAGTGGGAGGTGTCCCTGCCCCTGGAATGGGGTGGGAATGGGATGGGATTTAAGGTCCCTTCCCACCCAAACCACTCTGGGATCCTGCATTTCGAGCAGCCATTCCAAAAAATCCTACAAATAAAGAGTTTGCCCTCAAAACGTTGCTGTTCCCACCTAGCACTGGAAATCCAGCCCAGCTGGAGGAGGAGAGGCTGGAACAGCTGGATTCCTGCTCCTCACGTCACAGGAGGCAACAACCGCAGCCATTCCCAGCCCTGGAGCCACCAGCAGATCCAGGGGGCTCAGCAACATCCCTGGGACACAACGGACTTGGGGGGATTGGAAGCCTCCTCCTCCCAGTCAAACATGCTCCTCCCTGACATCCCAGCTGGAAAACAAGGGATGGAAAAGCCCAGCCCTGCCACGCACCTGATGTGAGCGTGCACCATCCCAGGGAAGGGCTGGAGCTGTGCCAGGGAGGGTGAGGTTGGATATCAGGGAAAAATTCCTCATCCAGAGGGTGCTGGGCACTGAGCAGGCTCCCCAGGGAATGGGGACATTCCCAAGGCTGCCAGAGCGCCAGGAGCCTGTGGCCAGCGCGCCCAGGGATGCACAGGGTGGGATTGTTGGGGTGTCTGGGCAGTGACAGGGGCTGGATCCGTGATCCCTGTGGGTCCCTCCCAGCTCAGGATATTCCAGGATCCCGTGACCTTTTGTTCCCATGACGTGTTACTGTAAATCCAGAGAGCAGGAGCTGCCGTGGAGCATTTTCCCAAATAAAATTCCCATTTCCCAGGGTGGAATTTTCAGCACTGAGTCCCCCCGGTGCAGTCGCTCCCAGCCACTCCAGCAGGGAGCAAAGGAGGCGCCTGGTGGGATCCCAGCTCCCCAGAAGGGAAAACCTGAACGTGGATACACCAATTTCCACAACAGAACAACCTGGAAAGCTCCAATTCCCTGCTGGAGTGGCCTCGTGGCTTTCATGGAATCATGGAATCGTTCAGGTGGGAAGAGATCCCCCAGATCACCAAGTCCAACGGGTCACCAACACCCCCAGGAGCACTCAGCCCTATTTCCTGAGGGGAAATCTTAATTCCTATTTCCTGAGCACTTCCAAGGGTGGAGACTCCATTGTCCCAAAGCTGAATCCCTTTCCTAAGGCCACGAGTGGGGCTTTGGATCCAAACCTTTCCACAGCTCCATGAATTCTCCCTGCACAAGGATCCCAAACGGGAAGCACAAGGATCTCAAATGGCCATCCGTGTCCTTCCCCAGGGTTCCACACATTCCAGCAGCTTGTTTGCCCCAGCCTGACCTGGAATTTTTGCCCCAGTCCCTGCCAGGGCAGACGGGATCCATCCAACACCCCATTCCAATGGGATTTCTGCTGAATCCCAGCTGAATTCCCTGAAGTCATCAGTGACTCCACAAACCAGCAGGACCCTCTGGAGACAAACTCCCTGCACAGCAGCACCTGCACACGGGAGAGGAGCCCAACCCCGAGGCAGATTTTTTTCCCAAGATTCTAATTCTGCTTCTCCCCGCTCAAATCCCTTTTTTCCAGAATACTCAGAAAACGCCCAGGTTTCCAGGGCGTCATTCCTTACCCTCAGGAAGCCCTTTACGAAGATTGGGATTGGAAGTTCCAAGCCGTTCCCCCATTCCCACACTGCCAACAGCACGGAAGTGATGGCAGGGAAAAGGACAATGGGAAGAAAGGGGAGAGGGAGGGAATGGGAAAGGGCTGGAAAAGGGAACCGCCATGGCTGCACGAACAAGCTTCAATCCAGCACCAAAAAACTTCCATGAGCTCCCACAGAATTCCTCAGCACCTTGATCCCTGTTCAACCACTACAGGGAACTCATCCGTCGGATTGAATCACGTTTTCCTAACAGCCTGCCCTCGGGAAAAGGTGAATATTAAGGAAGAGAGAGGGACTGGGACAAGGGATGGAGGGACAGGACACTGGGAATGGCTTCCCCCTGCCAGGGGGCAGGGATAGGTGGGATATTGGGAAGGAATTCCCGGCGGGGAGGGTGGGGAGGGGCTGGGATGGAATTCCCAGAGCAGCTGTGGCTACCCCTGGATCCCTGGAAGTGTCCCAGGCCAGGTTGGAGCAGCCTGGGATAGCGGGATCTATCCCTGCCCATGGAATGGGGTGGGAATGGGATGATCCTTGAAGTCCCTCCCAATCCAAAGCATTCCAGGACATGATAAATGATAAGATCCGTATCTCAGTACCATCACAGCCAGCAATAACGCAGGATGTGCACAGATCCCAGAATCCCACGATCATTAAGGTTGGAAAATCCTCCAGGATCACCAAGTCCATCCCGTGTCCCGTCCCCTCCTTGTCCCCAGGACGTTCCCCCCAAAGACCCCAGGGATATTCCCAGCAGGAACAGGCTGCCATCATTTCACGGACGTGGCAAAGAAATCCCGGCTCAAAAATAATTTTAAAAAAAAATTAAAAAATCAAAAAAGACTAAAATCCAAGTGCTACAAATCCCATTGCCAAGGACGGGATTTGCAGGATTGAAAAGCCAAGGAGAACCAGCAGAGCCATCAGATCCCCTGGATCCTTCCCACACTTCCCAGCCCTCCCAGCCTGCCTTTCCAACGGCCAGACTTCCAAATTACAATCCCGTTTTTTAA
Organism: Atrichornis clamosus; assembly: GCA_013400975.1. Lineage (NCBI taxonomy): Eukaryota > Metazoa > Chordata > Aves > Passeriformes > Menuridae > Atrichornis > Atrichornis clamosus. The sequence goes on from WBMZ01011797.1 coordinate 23,665, forward strand.
GAGACCAAAATAAACAGCAGCTTGTACCGAAAAAAAAAAAAAAATTAAAAAAAATTTTTTTTAAACGAAAAAAAAGCCAATTAGAAAGGGAGCATTCCTCCAAGCCCTCGTTAGTAAAAGTTTTATATCCCTCCCAACATGTGGCACTCCAGCAAAAAACCGAAAAAACCTGGCAGAGGGAAAAGTGCCCTTGTCCACCTCTCCCGAACACAGCAGCGTTTCAGCCTTGGCAGAGGTGGCCTGGTTCCTGTTAGGGGCTTTTTTCCATTTCAAATTTACTAGTTAATTTTATGGAAACAAATAAAGGGAGCTGCATATTAGAAATCTATTAAGGATAAAAAACCGAGCTCTGCAAATAAAACCCGGGAAAAATCTCACACCTCCCCTCCAGGCCTTTCCAATTTTCCTTTATATACCTTTAAAAAGGGAAAAAAAAAAAAAGAAAAAAAAAGCCCCTCTCAGAGGAGCTGGGAGGTCTTCCCCGATTCCCCACAGCTGGGGTGGCAGCACCCAGGCCTCGGGAAGCTCCGGGGTTATGGAGCCATCCCTCTTCCCCAGGTGACCAACTCCACCGGATCCTGATCAACACGGGAAAAAAAACCAGTTTGGAACAGAGTTTTCCTCCAGGATGGGGTTGGACAGGGCAGCGGAAGGGCAGGATCCAACAGAATTCCAGGGGCTCTGCCTCCCTCCGGAGTTCCGGGGCTGCACCTGCTTTTCCCAAGGTGTGAGCGCGGCCCCTCGAGGAGCTCAGGGAGGCTCCCGTCCCAGGAACAGCTGGGAGGCAGCTCCAGGTGGGAAAGGGTTTGGAATCAACGCATGAGAGCCCCGGAGCCGGGAGAGAGGGAACCCACGAGGCTCAGCAGGGCCAGGGGCTGCTGCCGAACCCGGGCCCCGGAAATCCCAGCACAAATCCAGGCTGGATGGGGAAGGAAGGGACTGGGAGCAGCCCCTGGAGAACTTGGGGCTGCTGATGGATGAGGCTGGACCCCCCTGCCTGCCCTGGGATGATTCCCCAGCAGGAAAATTCTGTGGGAATTCTGCCCCTGTGCCCGCTCAGGTGAGATCCCACCTGGAATTCTGCCTCCAGCCCCGGGGATCCAACAGCAGAAGGAGCTGGAGCTGCTGGAGAGAGTCCAGAGGAGCCACGGAGCTGCTCCCAGGGCTGGAGCCTCTGTGCTCTGGAGCCAGGCTGGGAGAGCTGGGAATGTTCCCCTGGAGAAGGGAAGGATCCCGGGAGAGCTCAGAGCCGCTTCCAGAGCCTCAAGGGGCTCCAGGAGAGCTGGAGAGGGATTGGGGCAAGGGATGGAGGGACAGGACACAGGGAATGGCTTCCCACTGGGAAAGGGGGGATTGGGCTGGGATCTTGGGAAGGAATTCCCGGCTGGGAGGGTGGGGAGGGGCTGGGATGGAATTCCCAGAGAAGCTGTGGCTGCCCCTGGATCCCTGGGAGTGTCCAAGGCCAGGCTGGAGCCCCCTGGGACAGTGGGAGCTGTCCCTGCCCATGGCAGGGGTGGGAATGGATGGGATGGGATTTAAGACCCTCCCAGCCCAAGGCACTCCGGGATTCTGTGCCAACTCTGGATCACAAAGGCGCAGAGGAGACAAGACCGAGGTCAGTCCAAGCCCCCACCACCAACCCCGACCATTTTCCATCACCACCACGGGAAGTTTTCCCAGTGGAATCCCGGCTGCCTTTGCTGAGCAGCTCCCACCGCAGGGACAGGGATGTGTCAGGAGCACAGGCTCTGGAGCTGCCAGGGAAAAGCCTGACCTGGAGACGCCGTTCCCGTTCCCCCTGGGGACTGCTCCTCCCTCAGGACCCCCCTGCTGAGCACCAGGGACAGAGGAGCTCCCTGGGACGGGTCAGGGTGGGAACAGGAGTCGCCAATTCCAGCCTCGCGCACAGAGCACATGGGAAAAACGGGGGGGAAAAGGGGAAAACCAGCATTCCCTGCCGATGTCCGAGCTCCAAAGGCTCTCCCAAAAGCGGGAACAACCCCCAAGCCCCTGGTCAGAGCTTGGATCACAGGGAACCAAAGGACCTGAGGTCCACTGAATTTCCACGTTCAGACTTCCACATTTCACGTCCTGTGGGGAGAGGGAAGAGCTTCCTTAACTCCTGAGGATCGTTCCAGGGACATTTGTTCCCTGTTTGCCTCAGAACCACAAAGTTTGGATTATTTCAGGCTATCAGGTGATGGCTGAGTAAGGAAATGACAGGAGACAACTGCAGACAGCCCCAAACCACCCTCCGGCCTTGTCCCAGTCCATGGGCAGCACTGCTGGGACGAGGACATTCCCAGAGCTCCCAGGAGCGGATGTGAGGAAGAATCACACCTAAAAAACCCCTCTGTTTTCCCCAAAAGCAGAGACTGGGAGGGTCCCTGTCAGCACAACCCCACAGATCTGCTTCTGCAAATAATCAGGAAATCTTCAAGGACCTGGAACCTCCTCATCCTCCAAATAAATTCCAAACTGCCTTTTTTCTTCCCTTTCCAAGTCAAGTGGAAAAGAGAGACCCTCCCATCTCCCAAACCCTTCACAATGTCCTTCAAACGCTTTGGAGATGCTTCAATGGAAAGCACTGAAGAAATATTAAACAGAATTTCATCCTAAAGCCTTGGAGCTCATTCCAGGGCCAGACCCACATTCCAGCCTCATTCCCTGTTTCCAAATCCCTCCTTATTGAAGGTGATGGGCAGCTGGGTGCTTCAAAAGCTTGGAAACCTCAAGGGCTTTGCCAGCCTTGTGCTGTTGGGTTTAGAAATCCCTCCCTTTCCAACTCTGGGAGCGGAACCACGGGCTCTCCACGCTCCCAGAGGGATATTCGGGAAAACGTGGCCTGGGATGAGGCAGCAGCACCAAGCCTGGAGCCTGGGAACACCCCCAGCCTGGTGGTCCAGTGAAACGTTGGGAGAGTGGGAAGAGGTGAAGGGAAGAGTAGCTCGTGGAATTCTGCAGGACTTTATCAGGGCCAGGTTGGATTGGGATTTGGAGCAACCTGGGATAGGGGAAGGTGTCCCTGCCCATGGAATGGGGTGGGATGGGATGGGATTTAAGGTCCTTCCCACCCAAACCATTCCAGGATTTACTGAACCACTGATTAAACCAAAGTACAGTTTTTCATCACAGACAAAAAAGAGTTTGCAGGAGAGGAGGTGGCTGTGGATGGATCCCAGGGAGAATTCCCTCCAGGAAAGGACAGGGGAGCAGGGATTTCCCTTCGCCTCGGGACAAAGGACAAATGCAAAGCTCTGAATCACCGACCCCAAAGAGCAGCAGATTTCTCTCCTGGGCGGCTGAAGGACACAGAGCAGCGTTTCTTAATCACCAGGGAAAATCCCTGAACCCTCAGACGGAATCATGGAATGGCTTGGGATGGGAAGGACCTTAAATCCCATCCCATCCCACCCCACCCATGGGCAGGGACAGCTCCCACCATCCCAGAGTGCTCCAACCTGGCCTTGGACACTTCCAGGGATCCAGGGGCAGCCACAGCTGCTCTGGGAATTCCATCCCAGCCCCTCCCCACCCTCCCAGCTGGGAATTCCTTCCACACAGAGGTGAGAAATCTCAGCCTTCCCAATTCGGGATGAAACTTTCAAAGGAAATAAGGAAAAGAAAATTTAAAAATCCAACATCAGCCTTGGTTTCTACAAAACTGGAATTTTTCAGCAGTTCCCTGCTTCGAGGGGATGGACACACCAGCGCTTCCTTGGCTGGTGCTGACGACAGGGAGGAAGAGAAGAAGCTCCTGCCCCTCTACATGGATCCTGTATTTTTCCAAGGACTAAAAACTGATCCTCAATACTCCACAGCCCGGGATTCTCCCTCCCTCTGTTGTACCTTTGGACACGAGACAATAAAAGCCTCCAACCATTTCGACCGTTTCCACGAATCCCTTCCCTGATTTTAGGAACCCCCCCAGTCTATTCCCAGGAGTTTCACGTCAGGGCAAGGAAAGCTCCCCCAAAACCTCAACGAAGAAACCTTCACCCAAAGGGTCTCACAGGAAACTCTGCTTCCCAGGGGTTCACTTTTAGCGTTTAAACTCGGAATTTCTCCCGAGCAGGACTTCACCTACGAGATTTCACGGACAGTTCCCTTTCCAAGGAGAGCTTTGCAGCTCAGCCTCACCGCAGGAGGATCCCCATTGAGTTGTTTTTGTGAGCCGAGAGGAGAAGCACCTTGGAAGGACAGGAGCAACATCCCACACGGGCCCCTCCCAAAAATTCCTGCAGCTCCCCATCCTGAAAAACGACACAGACCCATTCATTTGCATCCAGAGAAGTCCAAGGGTTAGGAAGAAGAAAACTCCTAAGAGGTAGAAGCAGCAGAAAAAGAAAGAAGGTTCCAAAGTAGAAGATTTCAAAGACAAAAAAGAAGATTCCAAAGCAGATGTCAAAGAAAATTCCAAAGAAGAAAAAGAAGATTCCAAAGAAGATTTCAAAGAACATTCCAAAGAACAAAGGAAGATTCAAAAGAACAAAAAGAAGATTCCAAAGAAGAAGAAGGTGGTTCCAAAGAAGAAGAAGAAGAAGAAGAAGGAGAAGAAGAAGAAGAAGGTCATTCCAGAGAGGAGGAAAAAGGTGATTCCAAAGAAGGGACTGTGGAAGGACGCTGTNAAAAAAGAGGTGATTCCAAAGAAGAAGGGACTGTGGAAGGACGCTGTCCCCTCACCATTCCCAAGGGACATGGAAGGCTGGTGCTGAGCCTTCTCCCAAGCATCCCTTGGGACCCTGGGCAGGATTTCCTGGCCTTGGATGCTTCCAGGGATGGGGCATCCACCACCTCTCAGGGCAACCCGCGCTGGGTTCCACCACCCTCATTTTAAGCAATTTATTCTTTTTTAATCAAATTGATTTTAATCGNGGGGCATCCATCTCAGGGCAACCCGCGCTGGGTTCCACCACCCTCATTTTAAGCAATTTATTCTTTTTTAATCAAATTGATTTTAATCGATCAGTTCAAGCCCTCAGCCCCTGCCCCTCACAGCAGGCCCTGCTGTAGAACCTCCCCCGATTGTGAGGATCCAACAATCCATGTTCCCTGATCCCCCTGCCAGGGAAGTGCCAGGATTGGGGGCGGGCAGGGATGGGGTTGGGTGGGATGGG